>JAJIZL010115981.1:0-11872 GCA_023969395.1 Amblyomma maculatum | reverse complement strand
TATATATATATATTGTGAGCGCAACGCGTGAACTTTCACCTCTTTCATCTGTATAGATCCATCATCATTATCATCATCATCGCTGACTGCTGCTCGGAGCGTCGCGCGCTGTGTGTCAGCTGGCTCTGGAATAGAACAGACGTTTTGTGCAAGTGCTGTCTCACAAGTGGCGGAGGTGCGATTCGTATTCCCCACCTCTCGCTTTAGACCCGCCTACCGTTCTCCCTGGAGCTCCGTTCAGGCCTTCGCTTGCGTCCACGGTCCTGTGCTATGGATGAGGGCAACGGTGCTCGCTCACCCCCGGCGTCTCCTCCTCCTACTGCGGCTGCCCCTGCCTGGACTGTCACCAGCCGCCAGCGCGATCCCCAAATCTTTGCTGGCCTTCGCGGTGAAGATGTCGACGACTGGCTCGACAACTACAACAGGGTCAGTGCATTTAACCGCTGGGATGACGCTCATAAACTGCTAAACGTCGTCTTCTACTTGGCTGACGTCGCCAAAACCTGGTTCCTCAATCACGAGGATGACATCGCTGACTGGCCTACATTCACGGACCAGCTAAAGAAAATTTTCGGCACTCCGGCTGGTCGCTCAGAGCAGGCAAAGAAAAAACTTGAAGCTCGTCTCCAGCAGCCCGGCGAGTCCTATACGTCGTACATCGAGGACGTTCTGGCCCTTTGTCGCCGTGTCGACGCTGCTATGCCTGAATCTGAGCGTGTTCGCCACTTAATTAAGGGCATCAACACTGCTGCTATCAATGCCTTCGTGTTTAAAAACCCGTCGTCCGTATCTGACATCACATCCACATGTCAACGTCTGGACCAGCTACAGTCCTGCCGCCTCGTGCAAGACCCCAGTGATGGTGGCTCCCTCATAGATGGAAATTTGCGGTCCCTAATCCGCACCATGATCCGGGAGGAGCTCTACGGCCTCACCAACCCCTCTGCAGTATCTCCAACTCTTCCGCCAGCAACGGTGAATTTGCGCAGCATCATCAAAGATGAACTGACGAATTTCAACTGCACTGTGGCACCTGCCCCACCTCCCATTGCCTCCCAACCTCCCTCGCCGCCTCCCAACGCCCCCCAACATTCCTTGCCAACCTATGCCGAGATTACTTCACGGCAACCCACTCCGCCTTCCCCGACTTGTTCGGCACCCGTGTGCGGTCACGTCGCGGCAATGGCACCATATCCTACAGTGCATCGTCCTGTTACAGCCTGGCGCCCCTCCCGCCCTGTGTGCTACTATTGTGGGATACGTGGCCACATTGCCCGTGTCTGTCGCCGCCGCCAACAAGACGAGCAACGGGGTTATGCTCCCTTTGAACGTGCCCGCGTGCGCCAGCCTGATGATTCTGCACTGCCCTACTCACACTTTTACCGGCGTTCTTCCTCTCCTCCGAATTCCACCAATGTTTCACGGCCCTCGCGTCCTTCCCGACGCCGATCCCCTTCGCCTTTTCGCCGCACGTCACCGCTTCGTCCTGCCTCGCAACCCTTCCAACCTATAACGGAAAACTAACCGAAGCAGTTTTTGGAGGGAAAGCTGCTTCGAGTTCGAAATCTACAATTCCTCCTGGGCGACCGTCGAATATGTTAGTAGTGATTGTTGAAGGATTGTACGTTGAGGCCCTCATCGACACCGGCGCCGCTTATTCCGTCATGCATTTCTCTCTGTGTTCTCATCTGCGCAAAGTTATAACGCCATACATCGGTCCGCCACTTCGTGGAGCTAATGGAACTCTTATGAAACCCACCGGCCAATGCACAGCACGTGTCCTCATCGATAACCAGCGGCATCATATTGAATTTATTGTGCTCCCCACGTGCGTTCATCTCATGATCTTGGGGTGGGATTTCTTATCGTCGGCGTCCGCCCTCATCTCTTGCCGTGAGCGCCTTATTCATCTTGCGGACCCCGATACATTACCGACTTCTGATTGTTCACCACCACACGTGTTCGCAGCAGTTGATTTCGTTTTGCCCCCAGGACGCGAGCACCTGATCATCGTGGCATTGGACTACCCTCTCGATGGCGAAGCCTTCGTTATGCCCGCTCCTCGGTGGACCTCCGACGGCCTAGCTCTTGCCTCGTGCCTCACCTCCTTCACCCGCGGTTGCGCGGTCGTTTCGGCCCTTAATACAACTCTCCAGCCGTTCTTACTGCCCAGAGGAGCCACAGTTGGGTTTATTTTTGACTGCGATCCCGTTCCCCTCAACGCACTTTCCAGCGCACCACCGCCTCCTGCCAAGCCTCAATTTCCGACATCCTCTGCGCTCGCAGCCGCCATCAGCCCTGACCTTACATCCGAGCAGTCCACAGCTCTGCTAGACGTCCTCCTGCGGCACCGAGAGTCTTTTGATGTGTGCGCCTCAGCGTTGGGGAAGACCTCCGTCACCTCTCATCGCATAGAGACGGACGGCTCTGCTATTGTTCGACGAAGGCCGTATCGCGTTTCAGCAGCAGAACGCAAAATCATTGAGGAGCAAGTTGCTGACATGCTTGCTCGAAATGTCATCCGACCATCCACGAGCTCTTGGTCCTCACCTGTGGTCCTCGTTCGCAAAAAAGATGGCTCAGTCCGCTTCTGCGTGGATTACCGGGCACTTAACAAGATCACGCGCAAGGATGTTTACCCTTTGCCTCGTATTGATGACGCATTAGACTGTCTTCAAGGCGCTGAGTATTTCTCCAGTCTCGATCTCCGCTCGGGATACTGGCAAATTCCTATGCACGATGCAGACAAGGACAAGACTGCCTTTTCTACCCCCGACGGTCTCTACGAATTTAACGTGATGCCTTTCGGACTCTGCAATGCGCCGGCCACCTTTGAGCGCATGATTGATACCGTGCTTCGCGGCATGAAATGGAAAACATGCCTATGTTATCTCGACGACATCATTGTCTTCTCGTCAAACTTCACTCAGCACTTGCAGCGTCTCACTGATGTCCTCACGTCCCTTGCCCAGGCGGGGCTTCAGCTGAATACCAAGAAGTGCCACTTTGCCAGTAAGACCATCAAAGTACTCGGCCATGTCGTCAGTAAGGCAGGAATCCAGCCTGATCCCGAAAAAATTACGGCTGTCGTTAATTTTCCTCGGCCCCAACGTCAGAAAGATCTTCGCAGCTTCCTTGGCTTAGCCTCCTACTTCCGCCGTTTTATTCGGAACTTTGCAACAATTGCTGCCCCGCTACACAAGCTCGTGTCTTCCCAAGTGGTTTACACCTGGTCCACTGAATGTGAAGACGCCTTCAAAGCTCTCAAGCAGGCACTCACTTCCACCCCTGTGCTTCGCCATTTTGACGCTGACGCGCCCACCATACTTCACACAGACGCCAGTGGCCACGGTATTGGCGCGGTTCTCTTGCAACGCAACGCAGTGTCTGAAGAGCAAGTCGTCGCATACGCCAGTCGTACGCTTACTGCAGCTGAGCGTAATTATACTATTACCGAGCAAGAGTGCCTCGCTGTTGTTTGGTCGGTTCAAAAATTTCGACCTTATTTGTATGGCCGCCACTTCACCATTGTCACAGACCATCACGCACTCTGTTGGCTGTCATCGCTGAAGAACTTATCGGGTCGACTGGGTCGCTGGGTACTACGTCTTCAAGAATACACCTTCACCATCACTTATAAATCTGGGCGAAAACACCTCGACGCTGACGCCCTCTCCCGCTGCCCATTGCTACCTACTGACGCGGCCCCACATACGGTCTCCTCTCCCTGCTGCCATCCGAGTCAGCCTTCTTCTGGCCACCTGAATGTTGCACCCATCACTACAGCTCCACTCGAGAACAATGCTGATTTCTCGTCCCTGCAGCTGACTGACCCTTACTGCCGCACAATCATCGCTCGCCTCCGTGGAGAATCAGTTGTCCCAAACAGTCGCTTGCGCCGTCAGCTTCGTCGGTTCCGATTTCACCATGGAACACTTTACCGCGACGTTTATCACCCTACGGGTCAACGCTGGGTACCCGTTGCCCCTCGCTCCCTTCGTTTTAAAATTATGGAGGCTTACCACGACGACCCCACTGCTGGACATTTAGGCCACTTTAAAACTTACGACCGTATCAAGAGCCGCTACTTCTGGCCTGGGCTTTCTGCCAGCGTCGCCAAATACATTTCATCATGTCCGTCTTGCCAGCATCGCAAGCGTTCAACATCCCCTCCTGCTGGCCTACTGCAACCTCTACCATGCCCATCTGTGCCTTTTGACACGGTCGCCATTGACTTATTTGGTCCTCTCCCTTTGACGTCAGACGGCAACCGTTTTGTTGTCACTGCCATCGACCATCTAACGCGGTACGCTGAAACCGCACCTCTTCGCTCCGGTGCCGCCTCTGAAGTCGCCGATTTTTTCCTGCGTGCGATAGTTTTGCGTCATGGTGCTCCTCGTATTCTCATTAGCGACCGTGGAAAGACATTTCTTTCTCAAGTCCTTGAGGAAGTACTGCGCGCAGCCAACACCGTCCATAAGACTTCTTCTAGCTACCACCCTCAGACCAACGGACTCATCGAGCGGTTTCATCGCACTTTGTCCGACATGATATCCATGTATATCGCTCCTGATCACCGGAACTGGGACAACGTTTTACCTTTCGTCACCTACGCCTACAATTCCGCTGTTCAGCGCACTACTGGTTATAGCCCTTTCTTTTTAGTTTATGGCCGTCAACCATCGACAGTACTGGACACTACTTTCTTCTCTGCTCCCTCTACGTCTGAATCTCTGGGCGAAGAGTTTGCCATTCGTATGGCCCAGTGTCGCCAACTTGCCCGTTTGAACACTGAAGATGCTCAACAGGAACGCAAAGCCCTGTATGATCAACGCCATCGAACTCCCTGCTTTTACCCCGGTGATGAAGTTCTCCTGTGGACACCAATCCGCATTCCTGGCCTATGTGAGAAGTTTCTCCATCGTTACATTGGCCCTTATACAGTACTCCAACAAACGTCTCCGGTGAACTATCGCGTTATTCCCTCGCACACCGTCGCAGATCGACGTCGTCGCTCCGAAGAGATCGTCCACGCCTCGCGCATGAAGCCCTATGCCCGTCGTCCCTCATCCCTGTAATCAGCGACCAGGGTGGCCGCTCTTTTGTCGGGGGGATTTGTGTGAGCGCAACGCGTGAACTTTCACCTCTTTCATCTGTATAGATCCATCATCATTATCATCATCATCGCTGACTGCTGCTCGGAGCGTCGCGCGCTGTGTGTCAGCTGGCTCTGGAATAGAACAGACGTTTTGTGCAAGTGCTGTCTCACAATATATATATATATATATATATATATATATATATATATTGTTACGGACAAGCAAGGAAGAAGACGCGGGCAGTGGGGCTGGTAGAAGCGGTAGCGCTAGGCCCGCTAACATCTCATTAAACGCCATCTCACGAACATTGAGCATCATCTCTCTGTTCTCTTTCTCCTGTTTTCATCAACTTGCCGCATCGTAATATTTGGTGGAGGTGCTGGGTATTTTATTATCAGCCTTGGTCTTGGCCCGGAGCTTAGGCTCCCTGCGACTGCTTGCGCGGTCGGCTGAAGGTTAGGAAGCATCAAATGACTTTTCCACAGCCTGCCTGACCCAGCAAGACCTTGTCGTTTCTCCGCCCCGTCCTCCTGCTCTGACCACAAGTCACGGCGAAAGGGAGACTGACTCGAGACGGCACACATGACAGGAAGACACAAGGAAAGACTCGAGCGACCATATGTGACCCAATTGACCAGGTGTGCTACTGAAGACCCCAGGTTCCAAGACACCACTACACTTGAAGACATTCTCCCCTGCCTATGCCATGCGGTGCGTCTTGGCCTCCGCCATCGAGTCGTGGCAACGTGTTGCCCGATAGTGGCCTGGGCCAATGTTCATCGGGAATAATCGTGCCGGCAAGAAGTTCTATTCTTCCTTCTTCCTCTTCTTTTTCAAGCATCCAGACATGCCTATAATCGTGCCATAGAACTATAAACATCTGTAAACTTTCTCGGCCACGATCGGAACGATTGCCTGGTGGCCCTGGGTCATGCTACAGACGAGCAAGAAAGAAGACGTGGGCAGTGGCGTGGCAAGAACGCTCGCGCTAGGCCCGCTAACATTTCATTAATTGTAATCCCTCGACCATCGGGCATCATCTCTTTGTTCCCGGTTCTGTTTTCATTGGCTTGCCGCATCGTAACTATATATATATATATATATATATATATTCCTGCCAAAATTAAAATCGGTAGCACATAGCACCTTCTCGAATGTGTACATATTGTCACGTCTCGATAGAACGCCATGGGGGGCATAAACATAAGACGGTTTAAATGGTCGACCAGAGCCAGTCTTGCGTTCAAGCTTCCTTCTCTTTCAGGCGAGCGCTTGTGGTCCCAGTCGTCATCTTTGACATTGTCTTCCATGCAGCATTTGCCCCCCCCCCTCCTCAGGAAGCATCATCCCGATGACAGCTAAAGGAATTATGAGGTCACGGTCAGTCCGAGTTGTACAGCTTCATACGTACAACGTGGATGACGTCGACTTGTTGCTGGCGTCAATTTGATGTCGACACCCCGTCTGGTACCACCTCATGAGTGACATCGGTTAAACGTCTCTGAACAGCATAGAGCCCGAAGTATCGCCACAATAGCTTTGGGAGAGTCCACGGCTGCGAATAGGGGTCCAGACCCACACTTTGTCTCCAGGTTTGTACATTACATGTTGATGTCTATGAGTGTAGCGTCGTGCATCATGCTCCTGCTAATTTTTGACCCGTACACGTGCTAGTTGTCGAGCTTCGTCTGCACGCTGAGAACATTTCTCTGCGTACTGATCGAGATCATTGGTGTCGGCATTCGGCAGCAACATTGCATCCAGCATAGTTGTTACTGGTCGCCCGTAAAGGAGGCTGAATGGTGTCATGCGAGTGGTGTCTTGGCATGCCGTATTGTAGGCGAACGTGACTTAGGGAAGAATTTCGTGCCAATTCTTGTGTTTCGCGTCGACGTACATGCAAGCATGTCTGCGATTGTCTTAATCAGGCGTTCCGTCAACCTTTTATTTTGTGGGGGATAGGCTGTAATTTTACGGTGTCTGGTACCACTGAGGCAGAGAACAGTATCCAAACGTTTGGCCATAAATGCAGTTCCTCGGTCAGTTATAATAAGTGCCGCAGCCCCATACCTCAGGACAATATTCTCAACAAAGAACCGAACTGCTTCAGCGGCGGTAGCCCTCTGCAGAGTCTTGGCCTCCGAGTAGCGGTTTAGGTAAGCAATGGCGACAATCCTGCATTTAATCCGGGCTGTAGACTTCGGAAATGGTCCCAGGAGGTCCATGCTAATTTGCCTAAAAGGTGTCGTTGGCAAAGAGGGTGGAGTAAGCCGGCTGGTTTCACAGGGGGGGGGGGGGATTTATGGCGCTGGCAATCTATGCACGTACGTACATAGTTCTTCCCTGTCGCCGTCAGTTTCAGCCAGTGGTATCCATGCTGTACTCCAAGCTAGCGTGCGGGTGTCGTCTAGGTGACCGGCGGTTAGTTCGTCGCGGCACGCATGCAAAACCTCACTGTGGAGAGCCGATTGGAAGATTAGTAGATGATTGTTTCCTCAGGACGGACATTCTTGTAAATTACGTTATTGCGAATAGAGAATGAAGACATTACTCGTTCGAAAACCTTAGGCACAACCGTAGTTCGCTTTTCTAAGAAATCAATACGCGGGAGCAATTCCTGGTCCTCTCGCTGCTGTTGGGAAAGCGTTGCGTCATCTATGACTCCTAAAAATGCTGTGTCTCTATCGGTCGTACTGGTAGGTTTAACCTGCGCTCGCGATAGACAATCAGCATCCGTGTGTTCATTCCATATTTGTAAATAACTGCAATGTCGAATTCTTGTAATCGAAGGCTCCAACGCGCGAATCTCCCTGAAGAGTCCTTTAGGTTCGTCAGCTAACAGAGGGAGTGATGGTCGCTGGCGACTACAAGGGGCGAGCGTACTAGTAAGGCCGGAACTTCATAAGCGGTCATACCACTACAAGGCATTCTTGTTCGATTACCGCGTAGTTCGCTTCTGCTTAAGATAGGGTCCGGCTTTCGTAATCAATTACTTTTTCCCCACGAACCTAGCGCTGTATCAACACAGTACCTAAACCCATGTTGCTGGCATCTGCATGAAGCAGTGTAGGGGCGTCGTCATCAAAGTGCACCCTAGAGGCCCAAAAGGTCTTAACGCATCGTGCCCGGGCTGCGGCAAACGCCAATGGAGTGCCTGTCTAAGTATCCCACCTAGTGTATATACCTCTATGTAATATAATAAATGCTTTCACCACCACCATCAAAGTGCGCCAGGACAGGTGGTGTCTGCAGATCCCTCCGTAGCTCATTAAAAGCTTGATGCTGCTCTTCGCCCCAGTAAAAGACAGCGTTGTCACGCATGAGTGAAGGTAATGGCCAGGCAGTTCGTGGGAAGCCAGCAATAAACCTGCGGTAATAGGCGTAAAGACCCAGGAAGCGCGGCAACGTATTTGTGTCCGTAGGTACTGGGAACATGGCGGCCTCGGAGAGCTTTTTGGGATCAGGCCGGACATCTTCTTGGCTAACGACGTGATCTAAGAATTGCAGCTCCTCGTAACTGAAGTGGCACTTCTCGGGTTTTAGAGTGAGGCCCGCAGATCGTATGACCTGAAACACTGCTAGAAAACGGCCTAGATGCTCTTTAAATGTGGCCGAAAACACGATCACGTCGTCAAGATACACCAGGCATATTTCCCACCTAAATCCCGAGAGCACAGGGTTCATCAGCCTCTGAAGTGTTGCTGATGCCGAGCATAAACCCAACGGAAGGAACTTATACAATCCGTCGGGAATGACGAATGCTGTTTTCTCCCGATCCCTCGGATCTACTTCGATCTGACAATATCCAATTTTCAAGTCCATTGATCAGAATTAAAATGCATTTCGTAGGCGATGAAGGGAAACGTCAATACGAGGAATAGGGCATACGTCTTTTTTGGTCACTTGGTTGAGCTTGCGCTAGTGTATGCAACATCGTAAGCTGCCGTCCTTCTTTTTAACAAGTACCACAGGGGAAGACCAATGACTCTGTGACGGCTGGATAAAGTCGTCTCGAAGCATTTTGGCCACCTGGCGCTGTATGGCTTCACGTTCTTGTGGAGCCACACTGTAAGGAATTTGTAGAATCAGGCAAATCGAGTCATATGTGATAATTCAATATTTTGTCAAAGGCGTTTGGCCGTGTTGCGATTTGGAAGCAAAATAGTCTTGAAATTGATATCTGAGATTCAAAAGGCGCTCCCGTTCTGAAGAAGACAAATTTGGGCTCACATCGACAATTGTGTAGGGCGTCTTGCCCACTGATCCTTCCTGTTGCAAAAAGAAGCAGTGCTGCGCATTTGGGAAGCTGTCGAAAGAGGCCACAGTTGTGCCTTTCGGAATTTGCTCACGCTCGTCGCTGAAGTTTGACAGCAGCCTTTCCGTCTGCCCATTGGTCAAGTTGATTAGCCTTCGAGCTATCACCTCGGGTAAGTGTTAGGCTGACTGCCCGATATGCGCCTCGTCGCACTTCACTTCAACAAGAGAGCATGATCGCGGAGGTAATGCCACCGTCTTATTCGCGACGCGTAAGGGCAACAGGGGTACTTCCGCATAACTAAGGTCTTCATGTTATTTGGTGAAGGCAACGTTGCTGTCCCGAATGCTTAATAACATCCTCATGAAGACGCAGAAAGTCAATGCCGAAAATGAGGTTTTTGCAACAGTCAGGGAGCATAACGAAGCTGCCAACAAATACCGCTCTTCCTATTCCTATGTGGGCAGTGCACTTTTCTGTCCGTACCAGTAGTTGACCCCCAGCACTTCTTATTACTGGCCCAGTTCATTCGGTTTTTCTTTTGCGCAGCGTGTCAGCCAGTTTCTGGCTAATCATTGAAACATCTGCCCCGGTATCCACCAGAGCCTGTACCTCCAGCCAGTCATGGAAATGGCGAGGTGAACTCTAACAATGTTATCTGAGCTATTCGTCTGTTCCGGCACTTGCGGTGGAAGTCCCCGCAAGGTCGCCGCTGTCAGCTTTGTCGTCGGGGCTGTTTATCTGGTGCGTCATTTTCGGCGGTAATGTAGGCGGCATTTTAGGCGGTAGTGCGGCAATGTCACTGTTAACCGCAGCGTTAGAAGCATGGGTTGCTGTCGGAAATTGCGGCGGTGGTGAGGGTTTTGACCCTCTTCAACTGGTTGCAACTTCCCCTTCCCTGGGTGCGGCTGTTAGTTTTCCCGGCTAGGGCTTGGGCACTACCGTCCGCTAACGCCTGAAATGTACGACACATCGGCGATGAATAACGCTGTGACGATGAGGAAGAGCGGCGGCAGAAGCCCGGGGATTCGGTTTCTTTTCTGAACAGAGGGTTGCCCTCGATTTGGACAGAGTCAGCATTGAAGTGGTGGCGAGCAGAAGCAGGCGGAAAGGCCTGCCCTTCTTCGTAGTAGCGGAAGTATCGATACACATGGTCAGGTTGCCCGCAGTAGAAACAGAGTGGTCGGCTGTCATAACTGCTCCACCTGTCAGTTCGGCGTGGTTGAGAGCACGTGCCCACTGATGCCCATGGAAGACTCGAGTCTCCTGATGGCTCAGTGAGGTTGAAGGGGCGTGGTCTTGAGGCAGACGATGAAAGACTGCGGCGTAGCTCCCGGGTGGCAACTAGTGGTAAGGTGCAGAAATATTGGCCATGTAGCTGACCCGTTTCTTTGCTGGGTATGGTTCGTAAATGGCTGGAACGTTGTCGACGGGGTGAGACTCGCGGCTTGGTGCGGACGGTGATAGGGCGTACCGAAGTTCCTTCCCCACAGGTTTTATGAGGACCTCTGATGACGGAGCTTTGGTAGCCGTGACTCGTTTCAGCTCTTCAAGGACAATTTACAGAATGAGGTCTCTAAATGTGTTCCCATCAGTTGCAATCAGCCCCTACGCAATCGTCGGAGCACAGTTGATGGGTCGGTTGTACTGGCGGCACCGGTCTTGGATAGCTCGCTCTATAGCCGTAGCGTCTTTCACAAACTCACTCACGGTTTTAGGCGGGTAGCGGAACAAGCAGGCAAACACCTATTCTTTGACACCGTGCATGAGATGATGTAGTTTCCTTGGCTGACTCATATCAGGGCCTGCACGGAGAAAAAAGCGACCCATGTCTGGACGCTTCTGGATGCGCACTTCAAGCAGGCCCAGCGCATTGTCTCGCCGATCAGTTCTCGCAAAAGTTTCTACCAGCTGGAGGCGGAAGTCATCATATGTGGATAAGCTGTCCTCGTGGTTTTCAAAGCACGTTCTAGCATTACCCTGAAGGGCAAAATTAACATTGCAAAGCTTCTGGTCTTCGCTCCACTGATTGATCTTAGCCACTCGTTCAAAATTGTCGAGCCAGTCCTCCACATCTCCAAACGCGTCACCGCGAAAGCACTCTGGCACCTTGGTGTGCTGAATAGTCACCGGCGTAGAGTTTGGATATGCCATGGCTTGGAAGATCTGACCAACCTGGGTCTTTGAAGAGTACCTCGGCTGTACTCCAGGTCTAGGCTTAAAAGGCGGCGACTAGCGCGATAGACAGGCATGTCGATGTCTGGGATCCTCTGTAGACTGCCGGAAAGAGTCTTAAGCATACCCAGTACACTCCACCAGTATCGCATCTCAATATAATGCCAAGGTGGGCCTAAAGATGGGAGGGTTTGAATGGTCGATCAGAACGAGTCATGTGTTCAAGCTTTCTTCTCTTCCAGGGTCGCAATTGTGGCTCCAGTTGTCATTTTGGCATTGGCTTCTATGCGGCAATATATATATATATATATATATATATATATATATATATATAGTCGAACCC
>JAJIZL010115920.1:0-11410 GCA_023969395.1 Amblyomma maculatum | reverse complement strand
TCAGTACCTGCACATGTCGCTCATTTACACCCTCATTATGAAAAGCCTGCATGACTGCTGAGCTTTCGACTGAGTCAAATTCTTTCTAGCAATCAATGAATGCTATAGGTAGGGGTTCTTTATACTCCGAGCATCTTTCTATCACCTGGTTTAATAGCATGGATATGATCGAGGGTAAGGTAGCCTTTTCGAAAACTTCCTTAATCCTTGGTTGATTTTATTGCAAGGTTGCTTTGTTTCTATTGGCGATTACCCTAGTAAACACATGACACGTGACGGATAGTAATCTGATCGGTATGTAATATTTCAAGAACTTAGCATCCCGTTTATTATCGATTAAGACAATGATATTATTCGTCCATGATTCCGGTACCGTCGATGTCATGCGGCGTTGCGTATACAGGGTGGCGAGATTTTCTAGCCCGATGGACCTACCGTCATTCCTCGAATCTGTAGACACCTGATCCTCCCCCGCTGCTTTCTCATTTTTCATACCTTGTAAACTTCTTAACCTCGTTCTTAGTTACTTGTCGAACATCTGATTACCCTTCAGTAAAGTGAATCTCATTATTTTGCAGACTACGTCTGCTGCTGTACTGGTCAGGACTTATCGGCTACTCCGCGTATCTTCTCCATAATATTGATGACAGTGCTCTCCTTCCCTCTTTGTGCATACATCTGATTTTGTCTATGCCTTATTTCCTCTCCACCCTTTTAGCCTACCACCCGTTTTAAAGCATGCGCGAATTTTTCCTTACTACAGTTCCTTATGACGGGCACTGGTGACATTTATTTGTCCCGAGCAAACAACAGCGTTTTTTTTCATTATGTGTGGATTTACTTTTGGCTGGACAGTGGAAGAAGTTGCATTTCCCTGTAACCGAGTGGAGCGCAGCTGCTGGCTACAAGGTTCGGAGAAATACGACTGGCAGCACTTTTGCTCTCTGTAATCAAGTCAATCTGAGGTCACGCACATGAATATTCAGGTGGTAGACTAGAAACTCAGAGGCTGGCAACCTCTGAGGAAGTCTAACTCGTTTAAGCGGGTAATGATCTTGGAATATAGACGCCTTCAACAGGGCCCACAGAATATGTTAGCCTTCACCGATGACAGACCCAATCAAGAAACGGCCCTAGTATATAAGGATTGGCAGCCACCGGCTCCCAATACTCCAAGGAAGAGAGCCGCTACATTTGGAGGTGAATGCTTCAACATTGCAGTTGACAGGAGTGAGTTCACCCAGCGATGCCGTCCAGAGATAAGCAGTACCGGCTTAGTCTCAATGCATTGAGGCCGCAGAGGAATTCTTACTAAGATGTGTCATCAGTGGTAGGGCCGCAATCCTCTGTAACCAAGCCTGCTAGGATATATGGGGCGCTATTACTCTTCACTCCCCCTACAGGAAACTAGGGCGTCCATTGAAAACGCTAAGGCCTGCGGGCATCTGCGTATAGTCAAAAGGAGTGAACACAAGCTGAAGGTAGGAGTGATGAATGCGCCCTTTGGGGTTCTTTTAGTAGAACCGCTTTGAGAGCAGAGGGGTGGCAGATAAAACCTCCCCTCGCACTTCTGGTACGCAGGTGGCACGTCTTGGATCCAACTACACAGGCGAAGTCAAAACCAAGACCTTTAAGAAATATTTGGAGAATCGGGCTCTCGCTTGAAGCGCGGCGCAAGAGAGTTACCGAAGTTATCACGCTACGAAGTATGGCAGGGGTGCACGCCATAGAAGTGTACCACGGGTTGTTGCCGCCCTTCCTGCCCGAGCATGTGCACGGGCGAAGCGGTGGCAGTAGTCGACTAGTTCGGCATGCGCTGGTAGGGTTATCGGCACTGCCGTAGACTAGACGAGGACCCAACGTAAATGGGTATAGGAGCAGTCCCCGAGGTGGGAGTCACCATTTGTGGAGTATAGGTCCTGGGAAGGGGCTCTGCCTGGGCGATTTCATGGAAGCTCGGGGGATGCTGTTGACCAGTGGTAACTCTGTTGAAATGTTGCGCTAGTGGGTCAGTCATCCGGTCCACCATCGAAAATCACAAGACCCTCTGTGAGGTAAAAACCCGTATGTGGCCTCTTTTTTTAATTTAATGAAAGTGGAATGGTTTGCCAGTGATAAGAAACAGTGGGAAGGGGGAAGGATAGGGAGAGTTTTTGAACAAAAGGTGAGTGATGTCAGCCCAATGAATTCCTTGGGGTGGTCCGAGGTATAGAGGAGACTACGCACACACAGTGGCCGGCACACGTCTCTCGTAGAGTCGAAGTGCAGCACATTATGCAGCAAGTGTAGCTTTTTCATTAGCTTTCATAGCGTCTAATAAGTTGGATGCTTATATAATTTACAGTTTTTTGATCAAATCTTTCATTTGCTTAGATAGTTGACCGGTATCCTCTCTAACTAACCTACCGCCTGCTTCTCCTGCGTGCTCAGTAATCATATCTGTATTATTCATTCATTGCCACTACATAAGGCTATAAGATTGCCGTCTTGGTTTAGTATTAATATCTGTTCTGTAGCAAGATCCCCAATTCTTTCTCATTCCCTCTCACGGCTAATTCATTGAGGGACTTCTTCCTTGGCAGTCCGTTGAAATCTAGACTAATTCAAGACCTTGCCAGTTTGTGGTCAAATTGGGTGGCGTTTTTCTGTTTAACACAACATCCTGGAGTATACCAGTGCTAGAACACAGAAGGAACTCAATTTAATCTTTAGCATCCCAGTTAATGCTTTCTATCTCCACTTTGGGTTTTTCCGTTTGCTGAACAAGGTCTTCATGATTCGTGAGTTATTGCGTTCTCCGAAATCAACTTATTGTTTCTCTCTGCTATTCCTGGAGCCAATGCCATATTCCCCCACTTCGGGGACTCCAAAATGCTTTTTGCGTCAATTGGCCTTAAAGTCGCCAATTAGCGCAGTATGCTGCGTTTTTAGTTTCTCCATTGCCGGTTCTACATATTATTTGGAGCTTTCGATTACCTGTATGGGCAGTCATTATGACTACATGTAGGCGTGCAGGCCTGTACAACCTTTCGTTTATATAGCTTATTAGGCACGAATACAAGGACTACCAGCCTCTCATTATTGCTATATTTCGAACTTTTCTAGCTTACCAACTATATTTGTTTGTGAAGAAACCCTACTTCTACTTCTGGTTCATCCTCTAAACATCGATTACACAGTACCTACAATCCCTTTAGTAGAGTATATGCCTCATTTGACCCTCTAACCGCACTAAACGTTATGATATCCCGTTTCATGCCAGCAAGTTTATCAAATAGCACTTCTAATTAGCCTCAATAGTTTGAGTTCTAGCGTTAAACGTTGCCGCAGGATCAGTTTCCTATAGCAGAATGTCAGATGGAAAATATTTTTACCATCTATTATTGCGTGACAGCTCTGACCACCACTGTGCTGAGTTGCTCCGCAGCAACAGTCATGGCGTTATGTTTATTGGCGTATTTATAGGAGGTTGGTGCCAATTACTTTATTATTGTGACCAAATCCTGTTCTGGTGAAGGAGCGCGTTTCCGGAGGTGCTCAACGGAGTCATGTAGTTCGCCAGACCCGTTTATGCAATTCAATTGACACTCTGAGTTTTGTAATCAGGTTGTAGATTTGCGCGGCCCTGGAATACGAACCACGATCTTCTTGCTCGGGCGGTGGATGTTCTACCTATACGCCCTACGCCATCGCAGCTGGTGTACATGATTAAAACTTCCTGTTGGACGAGTTGGTAATTCATCTTGATGTAGGATTTTTTTTTTTTTTTTAGCGAAAACAAAGACAAGGACAAGAAGCGAGACTCAAGCGCTAGCTATCAACTGAGTTTATTCGTGGAAGTCAACACATATATAGGCCGAAGGGTGGGAGATAATGAAACGAAAGCTAATAACAATGAAAAAAATCAGAAGGTAAAAGCCTGGAATCAAGGCGCATGCGCGGGTGGTCGTGTGCTAGACTTGAAAATACACTTTTACCAGATTCAACAGGTAGTAGCGCTGAAAAAGTCAATCTGAGCCGTGAACAATGATGAAGAGGGTTCGCTAAAAAAGAAAAGAAAAAAGAAAAACCTACACCAAGAGGTATACATGATACACATGTATTTTTTTCTTAGAGATACTGCTGTCTCAGGTTTTGAGACAGTGTATGAGTGGGTGTAAATATACTTCTATCCAATAACTAACTGTACTAAGTGCTCAAAAAATGTCAGCGTACAGCTTGTACAGAGGAATAGTAGTGTTTTACAAAGAGAATGACTGAAGTGCTCACTCACAGCATTTATTGTCCACTCACCTTGCATTAACTATACTCCGTTTCATACATCAAGTGCAACACTGCCAAAGATAGAGCTCTTGTTTGCGCTCCCCGCATCCGCGATGAAACATAGTGCCTGCTCTTGAAGAGAGGAAATTATAGTTGCTTTGTCTGCAAGCTTAATACATTTTCAATTTGCCATTAACTTCCTAAAAGGCACTTTTTTTTTTTTAGGGGGAAAAGATAGGATTCGGTGAAATTGTATGTTTTGTTTGTCGTTTTCGTTAGTGTCACGTTTTCGCTGCCCCGCGGTGCCCTCCGTGCTGCCGAACGCAGCCACCTCGACTGCCTCTTCGGAGCGGATTTTTTCTATAAGATCAGCACTGCGAAGATGTCCAGGCACACGAGGCAAGTTATTGCAAACGTGTATGTTCGGAATATAGCCCGTGTCCGCAGAAACCACTCGGCCATGGAACGAGTGCGTAGTGACACGCCTCCTTTTTTTCTTGTGGACTACTTGCGTAGCTTTCGCTGCGTTGCGCCTGATGTGTGAAACGGAGTATAGGTTTAGGTCGTTTTAATACTATTTAGCGGTCGTTTTAATACAATTTTGACAAAGGCATTCAATGACTTCTTTGATGAACTGAAAAAAAAAAGCTATTTTGAAGAAGGCCTTGGTCTGCACAAAGTACCGTTTATTAACTGTACCGTATATCGAAATTGTGCGTCCACAGAGCTGTTTGTACTCAGAAAATGAAGAGATTTGCAACCTTAATTAAAATTTATACAAGAAAGGCTGAATATCCATGAGAATCAAATAATTGTGGTCCGAAGAATCCGTTCACTAAACAAAGTTCTTTCTATAATGTAATAGTTAAATTATTTTCGAGCAAAATAACACAACAAAGTACATAAAATACAACATTTTGTGGAAATATTGATTTTAGCGAATTCTCAGCGGGTTCATTTACATCCTGTTGGTTTGTTTTAGTTTTCGATTTGGCAGTGCTGCTAACAGTTGTCATGTGACAGATCAGACAAGAGCGTCGGTTCCTCTGGGATGTTTATTTTCGTTTGCTTTACCATCTTCTCCTTATATTGCATTGCAAGGTCAGTGTTTGCATAATAGGGGACTTTTGCAACCAAGTTACTCCCCTAATGTACCCCATTGAAAGGTACATAAAGTGCTGTGGAAATGTGAGGGCTCCACAAGGCTACTGCAGGTACCTTGCGGTAGCCTCCTTCCTCCTCTTTGAGATCTGGCGGCGAAAATCTGCCACTTTATGATCTGTGTGGCTATTGTATATTATTAATTAGCGACAAAAAATATATAATTTACCTCTATTAGTATTCAGAAAATGGGGAACATATGTTTATGTGCATCTTCTTTTTGCATTTGACTGGCAACCAATTGTATTCAATAGAAAGAAATATTTTTTTTTCGAACGCAATATTTCCGGCGAGTACATTGTTTCTAAGAAACTGATATTATTATATAAAACAAGCGCAGGTAAACGCGGAGTGAATTTTTAAAATGTGTGAAGAAACCCAAGGTCTGCGAGTCTAAGAAGAGCCTTGTAGTATTGGTTATATTATTTGTTCAAACTGAAATGTCGGTGGCCAATCATTATTTTTTATTTTTATAGCTCCTACAAGCAGTCCATTAAGAAGTACAAAAACAAGAAATAACCACAATCCGCTGGGGAATTCTGTACTCACAATCCCCAGTTTTCAGTTACGTTGCTCAAAGAATTAGGCTACAGTGCAGTGGCAGCTTCTAATCCTTTCTTTGTACTAACTCCACGTACGGCTTCCTAACATTACATCTGGCAGGAGCTGCCAACTCCGGACTCTCCTTTCATATGGGAGGGTGATATCACAATCAGCCTGTCAAAACCTTTGCATTCGCGTATATCCCTAGGCTACGCAGACGCAATCATATGGCTCGTTTAAAGCGGGGCTTTATGTGTTGGCTGGTAGCTTACGCTATCGCGTCATTGCGATGGTGGGAGTGAAAACAGAGAGAAAGAGGTACCGTAGTGGAGGGCTTAGTACCACCGCGCAACAGACGCTTTCGCCTCATCGCACTTTAGTGGTCAAAAGTGCCCCCATTGGCATAACTAAAGCTGAAGCCATAGAGTAGACTAATATGTGCAAAAGACATGTCTTTACTTTCAAGTCGAACCTACGCGTATCCATGCAGATAACTCTCGCGTAACTCTAGGTTTGTTCGCAAATAAGGCCACTGCTATTTTTTATTATTTATGTTGCATGTACCGACCTAAATATTGTTCGCCACTTCCATTTCGGGGGTTCTTGCACACGTCACTATATAATCAACTAACTCGACATGGCCGCCGTGGTATTACTTGATGTAAAATATTCCGTGCAATGAATGATAGTGGCTCTTGTGAACGCACGCAACGTAATTACCTAACACGTGCTAGAACGAACAGCCGCTGGTGTTGCTATTTTCAGCGCAGCACTGTGAGCGATGGTAAGGTATTGTGGACAGGGATTCCACCATCGGCATGTTACTTTTTGTCCTTCTAGCTTTGTGTTGCCATAACATTATGGCAGTAATAATATGCTAACAGCAGCCTTAAAAGGCTCATTCGTGGTTTCACTAAGATATCAGTTTGTTCATAATGTATACTTAAAGAACTTTCTTCTATTTTGTGAAAATCTGCACTTTGTCATTTCTTATTCTGCTTTACTTCAACGGATAGACCTAACTTGGTGCGCAAGGCAGATTGCTTTACGATGCGATATAGCTGGTTACTGTGGGATGAGTGACATGTTTGCTGATTCATATTTCCTTTTTTTTTTTCATTTGCCCTTAGAAAAAAACTCGAGGCCAGGGTTGCCGAAATACAAACGAGTGTGCAGATGGCTTGTGTTGTGTGCTACGCGAAAAACGTCAAAGCTGTCGTCCCTTCTCTGAACCAAGAAAACAGTGCAGTAATAGTCAAATAAAAGGAGGGTATTACAACAAGCACTGTCCTTGCAAATCTGGAGGCTTAGGTGAGAAACAATTTTTTTCCTTCTCACATAATCACCCCAGTAATACGTATACGCCTTGTTGTTTCGTTACATTCAGACTATCGATTCCGAAAGATATGCCTAAGAAAAGACAATCGGTCATCTCCTGTGTGAGCGAACTGCATTTGTCAGCGAAAAACATGTGCAGGCTTTCCACTAGCTTATCTGAATTCCCGCCCTTTTAAAGCGGATAAGATTCTTGGTCGACTGACTTAAAGGCCTAGAAGGCACTGTATTGTTACTTGAGACCCCCTGCCTTGAGTAAAAAAATGTTTTAGAGCGCAGTTCTTTGGCGTCCCTTCCTGGGTTTCGCGTCGGCGTCGTCGTCGGCCTCGTAACCAGCTCCGCCCCTCTTTCATCCCCCCAGCGCTAGCAGCGACCGACTGATACCGCTGGATGCCGCTGACGCCGCTAGAGAGTCAAGATAACGTGACTGCATAGAACACCGTCGCCGCCATGCAGAAAGAGGAGGGGAGGGTCCCCCCCCCCTGTTCCTGTGTGGCGGATAGGGTGCTCTTCAGTTGCCGACGCGCCAGTTATTTCACGTAGGCCCCGGCACGTCGACGAATACGTGACCACCTTCCCACGGCTAGACCTGGTTCTTGGCGCTGCGGAAGCGAGGGTATCATATTATTTGCGTCGGCATCGGCGGCGTTGTCCCTGAAACCAACTCCGCAGCTGGGGTTGACTCACTATCGGCGTCAGCAGCATCAGTCAGTCGCTGCTATCTCTTCCCTCCTCCCTTTATCGCGTTGTCCGCTTGCTGCGCGCGCTTCTGCCCCCATCGTTTGCCGCTGGGTGTACACGTCGCCCCCCTCCCCCCTCTTCCTGCGAGTCTCCGGTTGTCAAAGCGCCGGCTCGAACTTAATGCCTTTCTTCGCTCCTCCTCCAATGCAACCCCTGTGCGGTGGCAATCAGAGAGCCAGATCGGTGGCGGCGGATCTGTATATGCGCACCGCCCGAGCCGAAATTGCCGCTGCCGTTCGCCACTGCGAAATTATCTGCCAGTTCTTTCTGAGCCATGAGCGAGACGAAAAAATTCTGTGATAGCGCATACATGTGTTGCTCGATTTCTTTGCCTCAATCTATCGAAAAGGTGAAACAGCTTATTTGCTGCGCTCAAATTTCGCATTAGGAAGTAACGTAATCGTCGGTAATTTTTTTGTGTTCCTCAACCCTTCTCTGTTCCTCATTTCAATTTCCTCATTCCTTTTCCCCAGTGTTGGTTAGATAGCAGGAAACTTCTTCTCCTTCTTCTTCCTTGATATTTGGCACATACCCACGAAGGGGGATTGGCCAGGGTTCAGTGTGGACTGCCAAATGTCTTACACAAACTGAATTAGTGTATTAAAGTAATTGACAACTAAACAAAAACATAAGATTTAAGATTACAAAAGTTATTGAATGAAAAAATATGAAGCAAAAATTTGGAGCAGGAATCTTTTCGGGTTAGCTATTTTCAACTTCCTCCTCCTCTTTATCCTCTACACTTACGTCTTGGTGCCTCGAAATGCGGTCTTCAGAAATTTGATGAGATGATTGAATACTTCGTTTTCTCGAATAACTGCTGTAAGTTAATACGCTCTCCAAATAAGCCACGCTTAACCAACACCTCATCGCCCATATAATAGTGGCTGCACAATGAAGTATAACAGAAAAATAAACGTTCTACTTCTTTGAATTTGAAAGTTGGGGTAGCTATTTTTGTTGCTATTGTTTTGTAAATTTCTGCCCTCTTGAACAACATTGTCAATAATTACCTGTGCATATTTTCTGATGTATGTGGGTTTTTTAGCCAAATTTAACTCGCTTTTTTGAATTAGTCTACAATGTAGGCTTAAACTTTCACTGACATTTACGATATTAGGGGGGCTTAAGTAAACCGGTTTACATAACTTCAGCAACATCGGGCACTTTCATGTTAACTGTAATGGTACAACTTACAGGCACTTCTTGTGCAACGTTCGTTAAAAGGGGACCGTCAGGGCTGGGTTCGAGACCAGGTCTCCGTGTACAATGCATCACCTTGCTAATCACTGAACCATCG
This sequence comes from Amblyomma maculatum, assembly GCA_023969395.1. Taxonomy (NCBI): domain Eukaryota; kingdom Metazoa; phylum Arthropoda; class Arachnida; order Ixodida; family Ixodidae; genus Amblyomma; species Amblyomma maculatum. Next base: position 2,067 of record JAJIZL010115920.1, on the reverse strand, counting down.
TGGCGGGAAAACTCAAATTTGCTTTTTCTTACGAGGACGTTCTCTTGATGATTCATTAACCAACGATAATACAATACTAATTTGCGATACCCCTGTGCTACCGCGAGAACAGGCATAGAACAGCAGTAGCGAGATCACAGGCCCATGAAAGAACGTCGGCCAAAGTCGCGTTGCTGATATCAAATTGGGAAAAAGGAAAGGCAATAAAAACAAAATATAGATGAACTATACCTAACTACTCCATTGACCTTTAGCTATTTTGATATCTTACCTTGTAACGTAACTGTCGTTGCGATGTCACGTTACCAGGTTGTGATGGAGAAGCTTATTTTTTATGGTTGGAGAGGGTGGATGCGACACGGGTTTGTTACTTCAGCTGCAGGAAGCAGTAGATGCATAAAAAAGGAATAGAAAACCGCGGCAGGGATCTAAAACAAGCAAATACGCAATGCGTGCTTCGCGTGACTAAAGCAGTGATGTAACTCCTGCCCAATCATTTGACCGCGAAGGTGAGACACAATGCCGTTGTGTGAGATACATGAATGTTTTCGCACAGATAGCAGAGTTATGGTAAAGAGACTCCGTGATAGGAATTGAACGCTAAAACATTTCGGCGTGGTCAGGCAGAAGAGATGAGTTAAAAGGAGTAAGAAATGAAAATGCACACTCTATTTTCAGAAGTCTAAGTCACAAAATTTCGGAAGGATGCAGGAAGTGCCACTAGCTAGGGCTTGGTCCCGAGAAACATTGCATCAAAACGCAAATATGTACAACTAGAATCTATGGTCTTACTATTTTCCCCTCTCCGTCGTGAGTCGCTATAGACAGTAAAAGCTGAGCGCCGTGACGACGATATCAGTAGCCAGGAATTAAACATCAGAGATTGGCCAAGGGCATCGATCGAATGAACAGCAGTACCAGCAGAGCAGGGTATGCAGAGACACTGTCGCAGAAAGAGTTGTGGAAAGACTAAAAACGAAAAACAGGTGTCGAGTTTCTTATCTATCGCTATCGCCTCTCGTTACGGGGATGCATCAAGCTCTCGAGTTATTTTATTAGTGACATGATGCCGCCACACGTTTGTTGCCCTCCCAATGTGCTCCCAGATACGTTTCTTAGCCCCTTTATCTGATAACGAGAACCGATGGCATAGCCATTGCCGTGTCACAATGCTGCTCAGTGAACAGGGGAAACGCGTTGCTGCTGCAAAGATCAGCATCCGCTTAACAAAACAAACTTGTGGTCGCTGCCGATCGATAGGTGAAAATACATTATTACATAGGGTAAGAAATGCCTCGCAGTTGCGGCCGGAATACGGCAACAATGCAAAGAGGATACAGACCTTTCACTTTATGCAGCTTCCTTTTGAAATGAAACTTGTGCTAGGAAGGCTCTCTTAAGCGACAGCGTATGGCTTCTCCGTGCCAAGCAGCCCGCAAAGCAAACTAGCCACCCATTCATGCCGATCTTTCAGCTAGACAGTACGATAACTTACCTTTTACATCTCATTAAACATAACTCGTTTACAAATAGCGAGCTAGCTGCACCATGCATATCGACATACTGAACTTAAGGTTTACATCCTCTACTTGAAAATATGCATTCGAATAGGTTTTATTTCATCTCATCAAGGCTGCAACGCCCTCTCTTTTTCCACTCGCCCTACATTGTGTAAGTGCGGCCTACATTGCGTTTTTGGATTTATTGTATAATGACACCGACTAAAATTTACATGTACACTTCCTCTGAAGGTGGAAATAAAAGGCTCACAAAGAGATCAATGTCTGTAATAGAGCATGAATAAATGCATGCACAGAGCCTAGGAAATCATGCCGCCCACTGATCGGTGTTACAAAACTATGCAGGATAACTCTCATCGTAACTGAAGGAAAGAAGCCAACAGTCGGCGAGGCCAAGGAAAGCGTTGGGGATGGTAATTTGTCTTTTTTTTAATGTTTACTTGGATAATCACAGAAATTAGTAATGTAACCTATTTAAGGGTAAAGATAATTAGACACAAAGTAGAAGAAAAACAACGTGCCGATGGTGGGATCCGAACCCACGAGC
>JAJIZL010115886.1:0-15497 GCA_023969395.1 Amblyomma maculatum | reverse complement strand
TATCTTCTCCTGTGTTTGTGTTTATTTGCGCCACATATCTGAATACGTCGTCGGTGAGCGCTGCTATTGCGTCATACCTAGGGTGCTTCGATGTCGCCCGCGCGCACCCTACTCATACCCTTAACATCGAGACACCCTACTCATACCCTTAACGGCAGAGCCTAAGTGCCCTCCATATATATATTACGTATCCGAAAGACTGCGAGACAGTGCTTTCAAGTTGATCTTTATCGGTTAGGTAACAAACCATCTACAGTTTGTTCTCGAGCCCCGCCTTTGAATTGTGCAGGTGGCAGTCAGTCCGGAATATTTTCTACCTGAATCATATCTGAACCAGCCTACGAGCCTAATATCGCTGTGAGATAATTGAAACCGACAGAGCTTGCAAAGCAACTTACTCTTTTATTGGATTCTTGTTAGTATATATATGCATAAAACGGCGCTCTATGTGCCTGACGCGCGTTGAAGCTAACGTGTAACATGTGTTCGCCTGCTCACAGTGCAGTGAGCAGCGCGAATACTCTTCGTTGCAAAGGGTAAATGAATGCCTGGTTGAAAATAGGTTAGGTCATACATCGTCTAGAGATGGTACAAGGAGTTTAACATCCAAAAGCTGCATATCGAGTTTGAGAGACGCCACAGTGAATGGTGCCGGTGTAACTTTGACCACCTCGTGGTCCACTGACTGCCATTTTCAACTTCACCGTCATTGAAATGCGGCTGCTACTTCCAGGATTTGATTCCTGGTCTTTGAGCTCAGCACCTAAACGCCATAGTTAGTAAATCCAGCCCGAAGTATCCCTTTTACTTTTGTCTGCTTTTGACGACTACAATGTCTGGAAACACACGACTCTAGCTTGTGCACCTGCATCCTTGTTACTTCAGAATTTGAACCTATTTATTGTCACGTCGCGTACAGTTGCGAGTAAACTGCTCACGTATGTTCAAAAGGTCGCAGTATGGAATTGCAAACTGAAAAGGTTCGATTTCAAGGATGTAATTCGGGGATGCTTTAACAGCAGGTGAAAGCCTAACAAAGGAAATATAAATATGTCCATAGTTGTATGCATCGACTAATGCGGAATTTTCGGCCATTCACTGGCGCGCCGACATCTTGGCTCACGCGGCACATCCTAATGAATTTGAAACTGCACTATGGCTTTGCTTAACTACACTTCTTTTATTGAGTACAGGTGATGCCGCAGCTTCTACCAGTTCTTTACACCTTAAAATCGACCTCGTATATCAGCCCTGCGTGAGCTGCCGCAAAGCTGCGCGCTTCATGATGATTCATACATTGTACTTTTTTATGTACCAGTGGTAACATCCCTTTCCTCTTTTGTTATTTCTTGCTAGTGGTATTGATGATTCTGTTATCATTGTTTACATTTCTTTTGTGTACTTTTCTACGTACAACATAAAAACGAATTTGTTCCCAAATTTCTTTGCAATTTTTATTTAGTGCACTTAAGTCCTTTCTGTGTAAATCTTTCGCCTGTTTCGTTTGCTGCCTTAGCTGGGAATTTTAACTGATACATTCCTTCACAGGATGTACCCTCGCTGTTGTTACCTTGGGAACTCCTGCAGAATTTTATTGCGGTGTTTCAAATGAACCACATGAAGACAAATAAATACTCAAATAAAAAATCAAAACAGGGAAGCATTTTCATACGCTAACTTACACTTCACGTCGACGTCGTACTTGGCACTGCGAGGCCGTCTTCATTTTTTTTTTTTTTTGAGACAGCGCGGAGCAGTAACTGGCCATCGGTTGCCGCCAGCAAAACCTGTGCCGCTGGTTTAACATTTTATGGCGTAGATATTGTTCAAGTAAGCATGATTTCGTCCCATTGATCATCATCAGATCACCTTGCACGGGTGCCACAAAGCATTGGTCAGTGCGCTCGGGTTCTCTGCCACAAAAATAAGCTAAAGTTAGAGTTCAATGTCGTCAAAAGTAATATATGGTCCAATAATGGCAGCCCCAAAACTGACCATATTTACAGCAATTACTCCATCTAAAATTGGGCGAACAACTGAGCAGAACTCTTTGGAATCAGCAGAATCGATCTTTCCTAAGAACTCGAGTCTGCGCGGCTGAGCATCGCGCGTCCGTAGTGCAAACCAGAAAAAAAGGTTTTTTTTCTTTAAATAAAGGACCAACCAGATTATCTCTAAACGTTTTATTTTTCGACAGAATGATAAAAATGAAACGATGACGCACAATCTCAATGGCAGATGGTGGTCGTTGAAGTGTGAAATTGGGCACCGCATAAGCCCCATATAGACGCGAGCCACATGAATGAACAATGAACATCTTCCAGAAACAAATCCTGGAATCCTCAAGCGCATGAACGATGATGAGTTTGGAGGTGTGCCGTGGTTTCGTGACCACTGGGGGTTTACGCCAGTTGTGAAACCTACTTAATTTCACTAACGTCGAGCATATATGGACGCGCCATTTGGAGTAAATTTAAAATATTTTAGCGCCTAGAAGCTACTCTGGGAGGAACGCTCCCTACTGGAAGGATTCAAGCTAAGTGAGACTATCCGGGGTTCTTTAATGTGCTCTGACACCGTTCAGAACAGGGTCACTTTTTCGCCATGTCTCGCCAATGTTTATAAAGCTGCACGGGTTGTTGAATGCAGAATATACAGTTGGCCGCAGTACAGGGCGCATAAAAACCTCATGCAAAATTATAGATTAGAATGCTCAACACTTCAAATAAGTCGCCGTTTTTTTTTTTTTTTTCATCTTACTTTTCTAAGAATTTTTCCCCATTCTTAATCAATGTTTTTCTAAGGCGCCTGATTCTTTTCAAATCAACTTAATGTGCTTATTAAGGTTGCATTAGGCAGGCAGATATAAGAATTTATTTAGCTGTTTAACCATTCATTTATTAGTCAGCAATCAACAATTTTATCCAAACATTTACTTTCATGCATTTGGCTAATGTGCCAGTGCAGCGTTCAATCCGTTATGGCGATAATAATTTTCACAGAGAGTGCTGCAGACTGCAGATATTGATATCATAATCCATAGGAACCGGAGTAGTTTCAGTACTTACACGACTTGGCTGTAGGCATCGAGTGAGCAAGGCCGCGGACATTGATCGGTACAGAGAGTAAAGCGCCGTGTCGTAATAAGGCAGCAAGGGAATCAATCGACTGCCGCCTGACTAATCCGCTCACGGCTACGGGTTATATACGCAGTCGCCCGCCCAGCATGAACGTCGGCGCAGTGTATCTGAGCCATATACAAGGCAGAAGCTGCGTTGGCATATGCTGTCTGTGGGATATGATCGGTCCAAGAGAGCCGCTTGGCTGCAGCCCGCTCGCTGGCTTCTATTTCTCAACCAGCGTATCGCTGTACTCACCAAGTTTGCTAGCAGTGAGAAAGCCGCCGCTGATTCCACATCATCGCAAATTACTGGATTACTCGTACAGCACCTTAATTTCAAACTAGATATATTTAATCGAATACGGCACTTCTCCTTCTTTGATCGAGGCAGGACGCATTGGTTACCAAACGCGGCACACCCCCAGATGCTATTGCCTTCAAACTCCTTTCTTTCGACATCCACAGCATTTAGAACAGCCTTGCTGCCTATGGTAGATGAAGTGACCTTATACAGGCAGTCTCCAGCGGGGCTTCTCACCCTGTTTAGTGGGTTATTCTGACCTCATCTCCGGTTAGTACACGTATCAGTTTTATTAAATTTTTTTTTACTTTTCCATATCCGACTTGTTTGTTCCTCTTTTTCCTCATCCCCCAACTACGTCCCCAGGTCTTTGCCTACCAATGAAAGTTTATTCATTCATTCCTTTGTACACCAAGTCTACAAGAGCAGGCGACCAGCATTCTAAGAGTTACAACCTTTGGAACCCACATGACCAGCCTTACGGCTCTTCCATGTTTCTGGCGCCATAGCATACCCAATGTTCAGAAACTAAAACCAAAATCTCCCAGTAAAAATATTGCAATAATAAATTCTGCCGCATTTTCGAAAACCCTTTGGAAAACGTTTTCGGAAATCGTACTCTACCACCGGTCATATGCAAACTGTCAACGAGTTGATAGACAAATGCTCGGAATATAACCTGCCCCTATACTTAGCCTTCATTCACCACGAAAAAGCATTTGACACAGTCGAAACCTCAGCCGTCATACAGACATTGCAAAATCAGAGTATAGGTGAACCATATGTGAAAATACTGGCATATATCTATAGTGATGCACGGCCGCCATAGTTCTGCATAAATAAATTAATAAAAGTCCTATATAGAAAGATGTAAGGCATTGACACACGACCTCCACAGTACATTTCACAGCTTGCTTAGAGGAGGTATTCAGTGACATGGTAAGGGAGCAGTTAGGGATAAGGGGGGATGAAGAACACCTCAGTAATCTGTGATTCACTGATGACATTATCTTGCTAAGTAAATCAGGGGACGAATTGCAAAAAATAATTGATGACCTAGACAGGAAAATCAGAGAGGTAGGCCGAAAATTAATATTAAGAAGACTAAGGTAAGGTTCAACAGCCTCTGGAAGGAAAAACAGTTTGCAATTGATAGTGAAGCACTTGAAGTGGTAGGCGAATATATATGCTTAGGACAGGTAGTAACCGCAGATCCGGGCAATTAAAGGGAAATAACTAGAAAAATAAGGTTTGAATAGAGCGCATTTGCAAAGCACTCGCAGATTATGACTAGCAGCTTACCGGTTTCGCCTAAGAGAAACGTATATAACAGTGTGCTCACCTATGAGGCTGAAATGTGGAGGTTGACGGAAAGGAATCCTAAAGTTGAGGACAACTCAGAGAACTTTGGAAATGAAAACAGTAGGTGCAACGTTAAGCGTTCAGAAGCGTGCAGCGTGGGTCAGAGAAATATATCGGGTTAATAACATTCTAGTCCAAATCAAACAATGAAGAAATAGGCATGGGTAGGACATGTGGTGCGAAGAGAGGATAACCGATGGTCCCTAATGGTACCAAATTGGTTTGGTTTGGTTTGGTTTTGAGGTTTAACGTCTCAAAGTGACTGAGGCTATGAGAGACGCCGTAGTGGAGGACCCCGGCAATTTCGACCACCTGAGCTTCTTTACGATGCACTGATATCGCACAGGTTAACAAATTAGATTCCAAGAAAAGGAAAGCGTAACAGGCAGCGGCAGAAAGTTAGGTGGGAGGATGAGGTTAAGATATTCCCAGGGGTCAAGTAGATGCAGCTATCACAGACCCGGGTTACTTGACGGAAGAAGAGAAAGGCCTTCGCCCTCTATTGGAAATGGTCCGACTGATGATAATGATGATCATGATGATGAAATGTTTCCGCGAATATCTGAATCCCGAAGCATGTGCCCTATGTTCTAGAGCGACATAACGTTTAAAACAAGAAATCTACGGCAAAAAAAAATTCTATCTCCTGCTTTGAAAAGGCATGCAGTCGAACTCCAATCTGCCTTATAACATTGAGCGTATGTACGTACGGAAGGAGAGACGGAGAAAAAAAAAAGGGGGGACGAAATGCAGCTGCTAAAAGTATTCATCATTTAAATAAGTAGCTAACATGATTCAGGTACTCATCAGAAACCAGCTAATTTACAGCTAGAAATGTGTGGGATCTTTCGCCTTTAGGGCTGTTCTGGTTTTCTTTGTTTGCTGCAGACAATGAGTAAAAAACTAATTCTCTGGGCAAGGCTACCTGTTCCTGCTTTAACTGAGTACCGTCATGTAGGAGCAACTTTAGGAAGCCACGGTTGTCTAATTTATCTTCTCGTCTATTGGTGCCTGTAATTTAATGTATCTAATTGCCTATTAGCTTCATTGATTGAGCTGACATTTTGTCTTATTGAAGCAAAAGCTTCACTACGCTACGTAGAGTCGTCATTCGCGTGTCTGCTAATTTGACCTTCAAGAGACCTTGAGAGATATGCGCCTTCCCTTTCTTATAAACCAATCTACAATTGAAGCGAAAGCTTCATTAAGCTAGAGGTCGAGCCGGTCTTCGCATGGCAGTAAATTTGACCTTCAGGTGACCTTGACCTAATTAAGTGTGGGTGTCTACGATTCCATGGCATCAACCCAAAAGTATGCCACGCCTTCCTTTCCACAAAACTAACTTAAATGAAGAGGCAACCCTGTGTTGTGCTATGTCACCGCACGTTAAAGGTCCCAAATTGGCTTAATTACTCCATTGCGTTCCACTATGGGAGCTCTTTCACTCTTTCCGATTTCACTCTCACCTTCCTCCCTTCTCTAAAGTGCAGCAGATACTGCGCCTTTCCTCATCTTATAACCATCCTATGACCTTGACGGGGTTAGGTGCATCTCCCATTCCGTGGGGTCCACCCAAAAGTAAAAGACGCCTTCCTTTCCTCAAAAAGCTTACTTCAAGAAAAATTATGAAGGAACTGCGGATTGAAAAGGCGGTGTTACAGAGGCTGTTTCTGCAAGACTCACTGCTTTCGATCTACCACTAGGTTCAAGCCATCTTTAAACCTCCAGATTTCTTTCCTACTTGTCGCCTTTGCGGGTTTGAACTGTTGTGCGTAACCTATGTATTCTGTTACTTTGTGTATGTCGTTTCTCCTCGAGTTCCTGCTCGCTGGGCAACAGAACGACACACGAGAACCTTTCGCAGAGTAACCGACTTTTAGGTCATGTGGAACCGTAAAGCCGTCTCTGTGTTACCATGATTTGCGCTTGGCAGCTATTAAACGAGCTGTTTGTAACACACTGCAGTGAAAAAAGAAAATTAAAAATTGCTCATATGACATTGATCTGTTCCACGCAAAATATATATACGTGCAATGAGTACTGAGTACAACTTCTCAGGGTTTTCCCCCCTATCAGGTAGACCCAAGCAATTACTTGAAAACATACGTGCTAAAATTTATACTTATTTTTATATTTTAACCTATATAATGCAATACATTTTAGTGTCTGATATTATTGAGGTACTGAGGATTGTTTAGGAGCAAGTTTGATTAAAATCGAAGAGGGTGTTTGTTTTTAACTCAGAATCAAATTAGTTTACATTTGACGTTTTTGAATTTCGCCCAGTTTTGTAACAATGTGCAGAAAGAACTTACAAATAAAGAACAGGACCTGCGTAATACACACGCAAATTTTCGGTGGCAACACCACATTCAATCGCGCGAAAATGGGGGACAGCCAAGTGACGTTTTTCAGGACATATGCGCTCAGTTTTATAGTTATTTTCATTACTTTAAAGCATGTAATATTATTAGGTATTGAAGATTGTTGATGGAGGTGTTAATGAAAATCGAATGTGTCTTTTTTTTCAATTGGTATCAAAGCGGTCTATTTTTGCGTGTAATTGAAGTTTGGCCGAATTGGAAGTGCTATGGGGAAAAAACCAACTAGTCTGGATACACCACTATTGTCTGAAATAAAGAATGTAAGCTGCATAATACCGAAAAAAAATGTTTTAGTGCCAACTCCTCATTGTATCCTGCCAGAATGTAGAGGTAAATATTGACTTTTTTGCAGCGCGTAGCTCCCGGAGCAATGTTCGCCGTTTTTTCCTCTAAAAACAGGGGGAACAAAAAAAATGTTGTTTGAGTATTTCTAAAAGTAAAAGTATAATAGAGCTAATGAATCGAATATGACGCATCACACAAATTTGGTGGGCAAGCAGCAGAGGTCCAAACTTGCAACTAATTGAAATTGCAACAATGTCATTTTCCGTCTCTTCTGCTATACGATTTCCTTCCACAAAAATAAAGCTTATGTTGCAAAACTAGCGTTCGTTCCATTGGGTCGACAAATTCGCCCATCATATGTGTAACTGTCATTATAAACAAAAAAGGGCAGAGGAGCTCGATTGCCATTCTTATGTGAGCACACCCATATCAATTTTTATAATGACGAAATTGCATTCCCGTCGAGGCTGCAGTGCGAGACACTTTGAGGCCTCCCTCAGGCGCAAGAGCAATCTAGCAGTGAGAGGCAGTGCTAACCGTGTGTACCAGCGCGCATAGTAGAGCGGCACACCTGTAACTCGGGCACCGAGGAAAGATGAATGGGATAGGCGTGCGGGTCGGTGACGCTCGCAATTAATTTCGGACGAGAAAACCCTTTCGACCTTCGTCGACAAAACAGTAGACTAGACGCGCCTTCTTGTGATCGATGGTGAATTTCCGCCTCATAGCAATAGATACACCTGGAAGTTTACTATTCATTGTGCCCATAGCAATGTGGGGTCCCCAGGTCGGCGACGAAGAACACCGGGCACTTGATATCGGCCAGGATTATCACCTCAGGAGTGATGTCTTCCCCGATTTTTGAAGATTAGGAAACTTATTCACAATAGTTACCATTGAGACTTCTTTTTCTCACAAGTCGTGGAACCGTAGACGCGCAGATGTAAACGGATAATTGTGTTAAAATGTGGAGGCTATCTCGAGACCGCCTTTATTCCTTAATTGTGAGTGCCGAACAAGGCGGTGGGGGGCTTCCCGTTCCCCTCATTGATTAACAAGAAGAAGATGAAGGCAGCCAACCACGGCGCTGCATGGTCGAGTGCAAGTAATGAGTATGGAGAGGAACGATGAAAACGTCCACTGGCGGCATGCTTTCTCAAATGCAAATAGCATGAGGACTGCCGATGAGCTGAAGACCGACTACAGAGTGGTGAATGACAGATCAGATGGGGACGAATCCTAACTATTCATAAAAAATGGTCCCCTTATACGAGAGGAAGAGAGTCTACTTATAGATGCGTGTTACGTCACACCGATACAGCCAAATGACATGTGTACATAAAAATGCACAAAAAATCCATATAACAAATGCGGAAAACGGAACTCACGGCACAGCAGCAGTCAGTTTTCGCTCGAACGGTCTGTATATCCTCGGTGCATATGATCATATCCTAAACATTTAAGTTGGAACTCAGGCAGTTTCTCGTCCAAGACACCAAACGTCTCATGCATTATTCTTCAGCGTGTGCCGAGAAACAGAACACAGTCCACTTCTTTTAGAGCGCAGTTCTTATTCGCCGGTTGCTGCCGTTGCATTGACTGTGTAACCGAGCGAATGCGAGTCACAAGCCACGAGAGACTCAAGAGGCAAAACCAATTTCTCAGAAAGAAAAATTTCTCAGAAATGGTAATCTTCATCGTTATAGCCACTGACATGCGTCATTCTGGGTCTAGTGATCCCTCGTCATCTCCGCGCCGACATTTGCGCTGCGTTCCATAGTGACTCACAGTGTGCCCACGGTGGCGTATTGAAATCCTACACGCGCCTCCACCTGCGATTTTACTGGCGTGGAATGTACCGCTTTGTACGACACTTTGTGTGCGCTTGCGAATCTCGTCAACGCCTAAAAACTCCTCAGAACTCCCCTGTTTCGTAACAACCGTTACCCTGTCCAGCTCGTTTGTTTGACCGCGTTGGCATAGATCTCTATCTCCCTCTTCCTATTACTTCCGCTGGGAACCGGTGGATTATCGTAGCAGTAGACCATCTTACTCGCTACGCTGAAATATCACCGTTATCCTCTGTCTCTGCACGAGACGTCGCTTTGTTTCTTCTCAAGAATATAATTCTTCGCCACGGGACTCCCAATGAACTACTCAGCGACCGCGGACGCGTTTTCTTGTCCGACGCTCTTCAGGCCCTCCTGAAAGAATGCCGCATCATTCACCGCATCACTACTTCATACCATCCTCGGACGAATGGCCTGGCAGAACGCTTCAACCGTACTCTGAGTGACATGCTGGCCATGTACGTGAACGACGCTCATTCCAACTGGGACCAGGTTGTTCCCTTCGTAACCTACGCGTACAACACTGCGACACAGACCACCACTGCATTCTCTCCCTTCTTTCTTCTTTACGGGCGCGAGCCAACCTGCACAATGGGCACGCTTCTTCCCTACCGCCCTGATATGTTTCTGAATCGACGCCACCCTCAGACGCCGTCCGGTACGCAGAAGAATGCCGTCAGCTCGCTCGTTCACTTACAAAGGAAAACCAGTGACAACAAAAACACCACCGGGACACCGGCGAGGCTCCTTCATATGCACCCAACTCCCTGGTGTGGCTCTGGGTCCCTGCCACAACCGCCGGCCTTTCAAAGAAGCTTCTTACTCGGTATCATGGTCAATACCGAGTCCTTCAAAAAACATATCCTGTCAACTACGTAGTTGAGCCCGTTACGCCCTCTGCGAACTTGCGTCGCCGTGGATGCGAAACAGTTCATGTGGACCGAATCAAGCCCTATTCGGTCCGTCTATCCTCTCCGCTTCACGAGTCGCCAGGATGGCTCCTTTTCTACCCGTGGGGAAACTGTAGAGTGGTAATCTTCATCGTTATAGCCACTGACATACGTCGCGTGCTGGCACGCTCGAGAACGAAGAAGTTGGCCATTGTCTTTGTGATTCGCTACACCTTACGCCCCGCTGCGAGTTCATCCCGAGCAGCTGGATTCATCTGCGTCGACTGAATAAACACACCCCTACAAAAGAAACGCAGCGAGCTCTTCGCCGCTCTCACGTGGCTCTTCTGTTCTTCAAAGAAATTCTCTTTGGATCGTGAGAAAAATAAGGAGTGCTCGGTAACTGCAAATATTTACATAAAGGCGTATCTCAAATCCTTCTCAAAAATTCTCAAATTTCGCATTAGGGAGTATCGCAATCGTCTAAAGACGTTTTCGGCTCTTCGAAGCTAGGACTCTCATGTGTTTTATTTTTGCGCTTCACTGTGTGGAGTCCCGCGCTCGCGAAGACGAAGAGGAACCTTTGTACGCAGAATTGACGGCCGCCATTTATTCACGTGAGCGAATCCTTCGGAACCGGCTTTCGAGAAGACAAGGTGCCAAGAAGGTGACTGTTCACATCACCCGGGGACCGGACGGAGCGCCCGAGTGACCTCGACGGAGCCGCGCTCGGCTTTACCAGTCCAAGGACAGGCCAAGGTTACCATGCTGTACGTGGTGGATCCTTCAGTGCCACCACTTCGTATGAAGACCACGATAGCCAGCCTTGATTTCACCTCGGTCCGCAGTGCTGAACAAAGCTCGACGTCGCATAGCGATTCCACGCTACCCGCGACTTCATGGTCAAGTGAGGCGACTCAAGGTTCCAGCAGTGGACGGACCACCGACTTGTCGCGGAGCGACTGCCTCAGCACTCTGGAGGTCTAGTGAGTTCACCAGCTGCGCTTGGAACGACTACGGCAAGAAGGCAAGCTAAAGCAGCCCATTCATCTTTGACCACATCAATCTCTCCTAGATACTCTGGGGCAGTGTGCCAGTTTGACAACGAGGCCTCACCTCATCAAAGAAGACTGCTTAGAATCTTGAGTTTACTGAAGAAGTCACCGTACAGCTGCCTCAGCTTCCTCCGGATGGACACTTGAATGGTTAAGCGGCTCGGAAAAAAGAAAAAAGAAAATGACTTCCTAAGGAGGCTGTTTAGGGATAATAAACACTGCTTGGTCTCGTGGGAAAGCTGAGTAGTCTCTTTCGTGCCCTTATTTTGAAGATACACACTCTAGGGATTTTACGCAATGCAAGCTGTGCCGTCCTAGGAATTGTGCATTGCAATGAAAAAATTCTTGGAGGCATTTAAAACCCATTAATAGCGATAAGGCAAAAGCCTTTCGGGTTAGTTCTACTACAGTGTCTGACAGAGCTCCACCGATGACGAAGGGCAGGAGAGTGGCTTCTTCGGAAGCAGATTCGAGATCAGTAGCTCCACTCAAGGGCAATGGTGCGCGCACGTTGCGCCACTTGGTCTTCAGAACTGCTAACAGATGGCATGCGGTGGTGCTCGTCGCGCAACTACTGCCCTGGAGCGTCAACGCTGACATTTTTTGCTAGATTCTCGCCGGCTACGCCCTAGAGGCCGGTGTGAAGACATCGTCGTTGCTCCCTTTGCGCTACTATTTAGACGACAGGAACGTCAAGACAAGGTGAATTAACAGTATTTGTCACATGCCCGGATATCACAGCTATTCATAGGCGATGAAGGGCAACTTATATGCTTTGACCTCGCAATTTCGGTTGTTCAATGAAGAATTATTTGCGTTTGGGTCACAGCAAAGCAGCAAGGTAGGAGGCTATTTTTTCTGTCATTGGTTGGCAATTTGCGCACACATCGTAAAATTACTCTCGTGAGATTTCAATGGTGTTTGATGATAGATATTTTAATCCGCACGTTTGTCGAAGTCACGTTCCAAAAGAAGCAATACACTGGAGCGATGATTACGTTGCTTCGCGGCAAGAACCTCCTGGCTGGATGCCCTGTCTTGATGTGTGTGGGCACCTCCCCAAATTTTGATATCTGTTTTAGCAGAGAATTGCGGAAGTATGGTGGGTTCGTATTACGTAAACAGAGGACTTGAGGTATGAGTATGTTTTGAATTTTATATTTCAGCACTTTTACCACTCTGCAAACGAAACAGTAACACTGATCTATTAGATAGCGCGGTACGGCTCCCAAGCGACAAGACAGCGGTTAGACTGGCAGCTCTGGCAGGCCTTGACGATGCTGCTCTTTTTCGGACGGATGATTGGAAGGTGCGTCTTCAGCTTGAGATGAATAGTTGCACCAAAAGAGATTGTTGGCAGCAGACTAACGTTAAACCTTCCGGCGGCTCCTTTCGTGGGGGGCTGATCGTTACCGCAAGGCAGCTCCCCCCCAGTAATGAGCGAGCTGCGTCCGACAGAATGGAGATTAGCTTAGACTGCGTGCTACTCTTCCCTTGCAGAGCGGAGGTTCTGTTTGCGGGATGGGGTTGCAAAACATTTATGTCGTTAAAAAAAGCAAAATGCAGATGATCCGTGCTGTGTGACTACCATGTGACAATCAATCCATTGCTGACAGCGACCTGAGTAGCCCATTAAATGACCCGGGTTTGAATTTCCGTGTCTGCGCTGACAAACACGGCCTCTCATTGTTTGAAAGTAGGGACTTGTATTAGAGATTTCGGGGGCACCAACTCTTTACATTTTCACAATATGTGTTCTTCACAAGTGGCTATTCCACCACAATCCAGGTCGTAATCGCTGGGGTGGAATTTTCACAAACAAGGAGTCATGCAAGATAGCATCTGAGGTCGCCTCCAGATGGTCTCCTGCTTCTAACCTAATGTTTTGTCTGGAGGGGCGAATATTCTCCTTGCAAGCTTATATTGAATAGCAATGTCGTGAAAAGATTCTAGGGCATCCTTCGAGAAACGTCCCTTTCTCGGCTGAAGAGTCCTCGAGCTTTGATGTGTTCTGCTTCGTTACCAGCATTCACCGATTGAGCTAGGACCCATGTCAATTCAATAATGCTGTCGAAGTGTTTGGTTGAATCCAATATATTCGTTGCTGCTGGAGAAATGATGACCCTTTGCATATTGTGAATGGCGAATGTAGAGTCCCTGAGTGTAGTAGCTTCGGTGTTAATGATGACAACGGCGATTGCCCCTTCTGCTATTTTCGAGGACCTACTCTTGGTAGTGCCGGAAACTATCATGCAGTCTGTCCTGCGTGTCCAACTCCGCTGGTGCTCGTGCGAGTTTCTGAAAACATTCTGTTCTCGGGCATTCATCTAACAGACATCTTTCAAATTTGCCGCGGGATTGCCTTTTTCATCCTCCATTGCCTGGCAGCACCATTACAAGGCAAAGCCGAAGTCATCTAATCCATCTTTCTCTTTTCAACAGCCGAGAGCACATGGATAGTTAACTGTTTGTGCTCGGGCCGAAATCGCGCATGTCATGAAAAGCGAGGTGCAATAATGTTTATGTTAAAATAGTTCTGCAATAAAAGGAAGAGAGACAAAACTAAAGGGAGAAAATGTAACCTCTTAATATTCTATGTTTATCTACGCGTCTTTATGCGTACGTTGTGTAGAGGGCTGCGAACCACCAAGGGACATCGTAAATCTATAAATATCTAAGCTAGACTACTTTTCGACCAAGACACAATCGTCTCATCCATTATTTTACGTTACGTCGCTACGAAAACATAAGAAGTTCATTTTTCCATTTTTCTATTTTTCGTGCCAACGTGTGTATTCACGTGCTTTCGCTTACGAAGAATCTTTGCTCGAGAAATTGAGAGCGGCCGTCGGTTCACGTCAACGGATTATTCTCAGCTATCGTTCGAGAAGGTACAATGAACTCCGAGATCATCGTGAACGTCCGCCGAGCACCTAGCGGAGGCATCCGGGCGACCGTGTCTGAGCAGCGCTTGCCTGACCCAGAGCAAGGGAAGTTCAAGGTGTCCGTAAAGTGTAAGGTAGACCCGTCTCTCCCGCCACTTCGTATAAAGACTACAATAACCGGTGGCGGTTCTCTCGAGGCTCGCGATGCTTCCAATAGCACTGCAGCGTCTAGGGAACACACGCCAACAACGGCAGACCCCCCTTCGCAGTCAAGTGTGGATGCTCCTGATTCTTCCAGTAGCAGTAGCAACACGTCGCACCTAATTCTTCAAGCGACAGCAGCAACGAGTCACATCAGAGCGACTATGTATACCTCAGCGCCCCGGAGGACCAGTGAGACCACAAGTCCTTCCTGCGACTGAGTTAACAAGGCAAGCCGTGTCATCCCACTCACCTTAACTCCCACCATCTCTGCTAGATGCCCAGCAACACTGTACCAGTTGACATCGAGTCTTCATTGAACACTCTTGGGAACTTGAGTTTATTTAAGATGGGACGGTACGTACAGCTGCATACGCCATCTCTGGGAAGCTCGGTTGAGCGGCTGTGCAAGGAGAAAGAAAAGAAAAAAAGAACATCTCATTTTGGAGGCATAAAAACGAAACTAAACTATGAGGCAGACCTTGCTCTCACAGAAAATCCGACTTATTAATCTTTTACTTCTATTGTGCAGCCATATACGCTGGAGAGAATTGACGCAAGGTATGTGATGTAACCGCTGTATATCGTAACTAAAAAAACTTCCGCGTTCTCCTTCTCTGGAGAATGTTAAGTGACATTTAGGGACATGTAGGCCGGTAAACAGAAAACCGATGTAAAACCGGTAAACATGCGAACAGGTAAGAAGGCAACACCGCCCTGTGTTTTCTCCTTACCTCGGTTCTGTCGTTTCCGCGGTGTTGTTGCTTACCATGTACCACCAACCGGCTTACAACCACCCTCTTTTAAGATACAGTAGGAGCACTCGAACGCTAGAACGCGCAAGCTGTAATTCACGCTCCCTAAATGGCCCTTGAAGGCTGCGAACTTACGGAGTGAAGGGACTTCAATAACTGCGCAGGTAGAAAGAAGGGACGAGTAGGCCCAAGAGAACAGAGCGCCGACTTCCAACTGTTTATTTCACCAAGCGTGCAATGTATATATACACCAGCAAGTGTGAAATCATAGAAAGGGAAAGGGAAACGAAACTCGTCATGATGCCACAGCATAGCACCAGGAGCCCGATCTCATCCATCTAAAAATCTGAGTTCCTTCTGTAAAAGCTTTGCTGAAGTCTAGAAAGAGCACATCTATTTGTCCAGATA
>JAJIZL010115762.1:0-14932 GCA_023969395.1 Amblyomma maculatum | reverse complement strand
CATGCCAGAGTATTGGCCCATTTAAGTGTAGTATTGAGCACAGATCACGGTACGTCCCCTTCGTATGCGCGGTGTATACGAGTTGCCTTTATCTTTGGTTTTGTTTGGTAAAACTTTATTTCCCACAGTAGGGGTCCTGAAGGAGACCTGGCTAGACGCCAGGTGTAGAGGGCAGCTCCCAAGCCTTTATCTTGCGGTAAGGTCTATTTTGGCTAGACAGGCCAATGTATAAACGTTCAACTGAAGGAGCATTTAGGGGCAATTTCATTCGACATTTATTGACACGTGGCGGTGCATTGCAGGAAATGCAACGAAAGAAAAAAAATCAAAAAGGTAATAAAGATAGACAAAGCTGCTACCCGCTGATCTAAGAAACTAGCATTCTTTTAAATCATAGAGATAAACTAACGCGAGAAGTTAAGGCGGCCTACTGTATTATGAAACAAGGTAATAGGTGCATCAGCCAGCCTTCTTTCTCCCTTGCAGAGTGTTAAGTTTTATACCTTGATAAAACTTGAAATGGAATGGTTTATTTTTGACAATCTGGCGGTTCCACCCAGGTGTGTCTGTTTGTTTCTCTGTATATATATCTCGCATGTTTGTTCGAATGAACTTAATTGTGAGTCTGTGCTTGTCCAGTTCTTTAAGTGAAACAATTTAACAATAGCTTCGAAAACAGAATGAATGAGACATTTATCAATAATTACGTATTACTCTTACGTACTTTACTTAAATAACTAGACTTTCGGACCAATTAGAAGTCATGATTTCATTACATCGCGCCGGCTTTAAATACGTGCAACACTAAAAAGTTAAAAGAATAAACGCGTATTATTTAGTACTCAGCTATACGATAACTGTTCATGTTTTTGGCTGCTGAACCTGTCATTACTGAACTGCTGCTTTTATTAAAAACTTTGCGGCTGTCACCATGGATTAATGCCAGTAAATTTAAGCCTGTTAAGCGAAATGACGTTGTGAACGTAACTATAAATATATCCCACTTTTTAGGTGTATTACGTGTTACGAGCTTTAACAAGCGGCGTGCGATTGTCTATGAAGCTTGTGACTCTGCTGTGTTAAAAAGAAAGAACGACGGTCCTGGCCTGCCCTTTTTCGTTTCGGTTCAATTAGGAAAATACGTTTTCCTTATGGAGGTATAGGTCGTAAGTTATCTCCGTAGAATCACCTCTACAAAAACAGCCACTTACATTCTGTCCCCGCAGACAGCATAAAAAAAAAAAAGCAAGGTGTTAAAGCATATCAAAGCATTATCTTTCGAAACCACAAAAATTGCAGTAAAGTGCTTTCAGGAACAAACCGATATGGCCACAATGGTTAGGTGCTGTATTTTGACAATGAAAACATGATGCTACTAAACAGGGGAAAAAACAGTTATGGCTTACACTGACGACCGCTGCCTTGTCTTCGAACGCCATTGCGGCGCACATTTCTTTTTAAAGAAAGCTGGCATGGGATAATTTCACACTCAATTGATTTTTAAGCACCCGGCGAAATGTCCGCCCCATTGAAGCACAGACAGCAAACGACAGAAGAACCATGAGAAATAACGAGGGAGGTCGCAGCCGCTACGTCTGCAGAGCCCGATACTTCTTTTCGTTGACCGCTCTTGAGAGATCTTTTAGTTCTTCATTTTAACCGATTCCTTTTTTTCTTTTCTCGTAGCCAGCTGGTGCACCCACCAATAGTTGCCAGTGACCATTTCTCGGAATTACTGCTTTTGTCAAAGTTGTCGGCTCCAAATGTTCTGTTCTGTCTGCTATTTTTTCTTCTATATTTTTCTGGCTAGCGTCGTCAATCGCAGGCATTGAGTTCAGATGCTAAGAACGTGAATCTCTACCGTGCCAGTCGGCAAATAATGTTTTTGATTCTGATTTCAGGAGGTTGGAGAAATGGCCACCTTCTAATGGAAATCTCGCTGTGAACGCGTTTGCCTTATCTTGAGCAATTTTCCATTTTCGCCACCGAAAGAAAGGAGGAAACCGTTACTATGGAGGTTCTAATAATAATGCAGCAGAAGCTATAAAGAGTAATGCAGGGCGCAAAAAATGCCCATTAGCAAGACAAATGCTTGGCTATATTCATTCTCGTTATAACTTCGTTTGGTTCTTTTCCTTGCCTGACCCATGTTATGCGGTGCCGTAGAATTCTACAAACCGAAGGCTTCTTTGTGCGCCGTTTCCTCATGCAAGCGAGCGTGCGCCATGTCATATCTTCAAACTGCATTTTGTGGTCTACAGTAGACCCTATGCAGCAGCAAAATATGGATGATTACAATGATGAAGTTTTACGTTCACAATCGTCGTGGTCCAAACCAAAAAATCAAGCAGGTTTTCGGAAAGAGTTTTTTTATTATCGACGACATCCATGATATCAGAAAGGGATAGAAAAATACTCGGAATATAACCAGTCCTAGTGCATGGCATTCATTGATTACGAAAGAGACATTTAACTCAGTGGGAACCTCGGCAGTCAAGCACGCATTGCGAAGACAAGTTGTAGACGAGCAGTATGTCAACGTACTGGGAAATATCTATAGTGGCTGCACAGCCACTATAGTTCTACACAAAGTTATGAAATTCCCAGAAAGACATGTGTTAGGAAAAGAGGCATCATCTTCCAAGCACAACTCATAGCTTGCTTACAGGAAGTGTTCAAACGCTTCGAATGAGAACATTTCGGGATCCATGTTCCTGGAGAATACTTCAGTAATCAGCGTTTCGTGGCAACAATTTCCAAGCTAATTACCTCTGAGGATGAACTGCAAATAATTAATAATGACCTGGACAGGAAAAGCAGACAGGCAGGCCTAAAAATTAATGTTCAAAAGACTTGATAAGGATCAGTGTTATCGGGAAGGAAAAGCAGTTTTAAATATTAGCGAAGCAGTCGAAGTAGTAGACGAATATGTCTACTTAGGACAGGCAGTAAGCACAGATCAGTACAATGAAAAGGAAATAAGTAGAACAAAACAGATATAGCGCACTGTGCAAGTTCTCGTATATGTTCTGACTACCAGCTGACCGGTATCTCTCAAGGGGAAAGTATATATAGTAGTTGCATCTTATCCATACTCACCTATACGGCTGAAACTTCGCGACTAATGAAAGGAGTTCTACTTAAGTTAAGGACAATGCTAAGAGCTATAGATCGCAAGGTGGAAGCTGTAAATGTTAGCACATAGGATGCACTGGGTCTGAGAAATAACTGGAGTAAATGATATTCTAGTAAAAATCAAGAAGAAATTGCCTTGAGTAGGACAAGTATTGCAAAAAGAGGTTAATCGAAGGTCGAAAAGGGTAATAGATTGAATACCAAGAGAACGAAGGTGTACCAAGGTGTGCTAGAAAGTCAGGTGGACGGATGTGGTTAAGAAGTTCGCAGGGGACGATTGGATGCAGCTAGCACAGGACCGGGTTAATTGGAGAAATATGGGAACGGCCTTCATTCTGTAATCGGTATGGTCCGCTGATGATGACGGTGAATCGGCATGGTACTTATATTAAAGACGGTAAAGTGAAAATCACAATTGCATTTGACATCTACTCATGCGGCACCAAGAGCCGAATGTTATAAACTCTGCAAGGACACTGCAACCCTCGATTTCACTGGTGTTACATTAGAGAAACTGCAAACGCTTGAAGTTTTCACGAGCTTAAATAGACATTTCCGGTAATTCCGCCGCGCCACCAAGCGGACGCGCAAAGCAACCCGGGAAAACGGAGCGCCGTCGCGCTCACGTTACTATATATACTCACGTCTCTCCGTCTGTTTCTCTGACTGTGCCGGCGCTCAGGCGAACCTTTCTCTGCCATCTCGGCTTCGTTGCTGCGCTGCTGCTTTCCGCTGTTTTCTGTTGTGCTGTGTCCACCGCTCCTTCGCATCGCGTTGCAAAGCTGGGTGTTGCGTTTTAAATCAATGGATCATCAGCCAACCCGAGAGAGCGGCGCTCCGTGGCGGTGCTTGCGCTCGCACTACTTGCGGAAACAAACCCCGTCTTTCTCTCCTCGTTGACGTGCGTATCTGCTGGGATGCAGCTAGCCTCCTCCTCTCTGTAGCGAGCCATGCAGCTGAAAACGTGTGGAAGGGTGTCACTGGTTGTCATGGTTACAGCTCATCCGCTGTAGCGGCTTGTACATGTCACGCTCAGCGGCCTTAGTTTTGTCGTAGTAAAGCTTTCGCTTCAAACGTCACGATAAAACTGCAGATAGACTAGCAGCTAACCATCATAGCAATTAGTGCTTGCTGAAATTTGCATGGTATACACTAACAAAGCTCACGAAAAGAAGCATGACGGGAGAAAGCAGCACGCTGTGACGTTTGCTAACAGCCAACGCTGCAGGCGATCGCTCCGTTCTCCCATCATGCTTTGCGCGGATCCGGCAGCGAATGTCGCGGCGCTGCAATTTGTGCAAATGTGTGTTCGATGTGTTGTTAAAGTGGCCACACTACCATTGTGTAAGGAGGAGCGAGCAGTTATTCCACAGCTGTTACGATAGTAATTGCGAAAGAAAAACGTTTCTACTACCTGAAATTAGAGATCTTGTTAAAGTGTTTGCGGACCCAAAATGTGAGGAGGAGCAAATTGTGTGTCCACAGGAAACGGCTATATTTACCCTCTTCTAATTTCAATACTTGGCATTTGAGGCAACCAGCTCATGCGGGGAATCCTGGAAATGAGGCTGCCCACCAATACGCTCGACAATTGGCCGGTCAAGCGTTGGCGCATTATCAGGAACCGGAACCCTTCAGCGAGCCAGCCGTATAATACTACGAACTCACTGCACATTACAAAGCAATGAGAAGAATTAACACTCCCACCACCCCATAAAACACTGACCAGACAACAACAAGTAATATGCGGACAGATACAGACGGGGACCCTCCCCAAACCAAACTACCATATAAAAATTCATAAATAACGATATGAATCCCTTCTGCCGGTTTTGCGGGGAGAAAGACAACATCGAGGATATGATCTGGGCGTGCAAAGCCCATAAGCCTCCTCAGAACTCTTGCTTGATCCCTCTAAAGAAGCTTGGGACAAGCTATGGTCCTGCGATGACCCTGGCATTCAGTTCAAGGCCATCGAATGGGCCGGCGTTGCCAAAAGTCTCCGCGGCCTCCGGCACGCTAGCTGACTTCCCCTATTCCTCCCACTTATTGTGAATAACGTTTTATCAGCCTCAGAGGCAACCTAGATAGTAGATTTTGATGGAAACGTTTCACAGTACTAACAACAAAAAAGACTAAATTTAGCCTGGTTAGGACAAGTTCGAACAAAGTGCTCTAGTATTTCACTTTTTAACTTCTGTGTGAGTCTTGTATCAGGATTAAAACTTAGAATACAGCCGTATTATACCGTAGTATGCCGTATTATGCCGTAGTATGACGTATTATGCGAAATACGACCCGCAATAGATATAAATCCACGCTTTAACCTATCCGTAGGAACGTGTGCCTTCATGGTTTAGGAGCAGCTGTCTGGTTTGGGATCCGAGGGTCCCTAAAACTACAATACAAATTTAAGAAACTACTACACAAGTAGGCCGCTCACGCGAATTTTGCCGAGGGAGTGTGATCTCTTGACGTCATGCAAGACATCGGCCAATCACTGCTCGGCCATGTCAGCTGCCCCCTATGCATTCCAGAGACATGCTCACCAGGAAGAATGGAGAAACAAAAATGGATCAGTGAAATAGTGTAGTTGGCTACATTAGACAAACGAAATAAAAAATAAATAGAAACATTCAGAGAGGCCAAGAAATATATGAAAAAACTTATTTGTGGTTTAACTCTGGTTATCCCTAGTTGAATTGCGATAGCAACGGCGGAAGCTTCTTTTGCCTGCTACCTTATTCCCCTATCACGCCCTATCAGTGTAAGCTCCTATATTATTGGGGCACTTAAGCTGCTAGTTATATGAGGTTTTATGGCACAACAGCAACTATGGCTATATTGCACCAAACGCACGCTTAGATGATTTGTTAAGTGGAGTGCTTACAGTTATGTTACTCATATGAGATTTAAAACATTGGCTTTCTTAAGAAATGTACAAACTAGAGACAAATGGACAAATGCTTGTTCGCCTAAAAGTAATGCGTTATGAAATGGAATGTGTTCAATATAAAATGCAGTAAAATATATTTTCTTAGCATTCTCAAGTTCCAGGCATCAAATTATAATGCGATTGACTGTGAGCTCTTCTCCGCACAATTCACACACTGGCTTTTCATTGTTTGTCAAGAGATAATTATGAGTAATGTGTGTGGCTCCTACGCGTAGATGACATGAAATAACTTCGCTAAAACTTTCCTAATAAATGTCTAGATAATGCTATTATTGATGTTCTGATTTCTTATTTTCTCTACTGCAGTACAAACAGCTTAACACACTTAAGCTCCTTCTTTAAGATTATGACGCGAGAGAGTAAGTTACCAGTCTCCTTCTTCTTCTTCTGCTCCTCCTCCGTGGCTGTTCAAGGTCAAGCGTGTGCTCCGCCGGGACCACGTGACGGCTCGAAACCTGGCGTAGTATGGCTATCGCAATAAAAAGGAACCATGTTTAGTACCCTTGGATAAAGCACTGGCAATAGCGCTTCCAAACAAATATGTGCCTTTTCTTGCCACACTGTACGAAGTTTGAGCCATGTTCTCAAAATCTTGCTGTTGCTTAAAAAGAGCTGTCGAGAAATCCCCAGTATTAAATTTAACTGAAATAAAGTGCAGCAAAAGGATTGATACACGCACCAGGCGGACGACTATAGGCGTCGACGCGCTATTATCCTTGGCTCGCACACAGACGAGGTAGACGTAAACATCGATGTCGTCGCCTGTCGAGGCAAGCTTCCGAAACGACAAAGCGGATTCCCGCGAGGCCTAACTTTTAAGTTAAGAGGATTCAGCCTGACTGTTGCTAAGCTTGTGAAATTGAAAGCCGACTGGCTTGCACATCGCATTTAAAGTTTACCATCAGACGACAAGCTTAGGGGTGACCGGTGCTTTAGTTTTGGATAAGCTCCCACTCGTACATCTAGAAGCGTTAATGTTTGAAAAGCATTTGGTTTATGCGTAAAATATATCTAGAGGTCACGATACAGAAGTTCAAACCGCGAACCCTTTGAGTAGTAAGTGCACCGAACCTAATACTGCAAGTTCAAGCCATTTGTGTGCACGGATATAACGAAGGCATTTAACGCAATCAGTTCTTTGTGAAATTAAACAAATCGACATTTGGAAACCAGTAGAGCGCGTTAATTATATCAGTATTGGCCCGCTAGACAAAGCTCATTGGGAGCCTTGTAGAAAGCTTTCTGATATTTTTGTTTTCAGCAAAAACTGTTTATGTGATGTGTCTCGGTCACAATACAGAAATCAGTGCAGTTTAGTGCACTCGTTTAATAGCTAGCGCAGCAAGCCTAATAATTGAAGTTCAAGAAAATTCTTACAGCAATTAAAGAAATTGACGTGTGTTATCTCAATATTTACCCGATAGTCAAACTCCGTTCGGTGTCATCAAGAAATGTTATCTAATTTTTCCCTTCAGTAAAATTTGCCTTCATTACTTGTCTAGCAGAGTGTAAGTGCGATAAAAATTTACACATTTATCGGCGATAAATCTGCGTTTAAAAAGGCGGGCGCCGGTCTATTCAAATTTCAACGTTCTTGGCTAAAAGGATGAGTTGGCCGTGAATAAATTCCATGATGATTAAGAGTCCGATGCCCACCAAATAAAATGACTGTGCACTCGTGCATTTACTCTAAAAATAAGCCGATGATGGCGACTAACGTGTTTACAAAAGTTCAAGCTACATTTGAGAGTGGCCGGTTTGTAAAAGATTTGTCATCAATGTCCCCTTACGTTATTGCAGGCCCGAAAAGAAAAGGCCTGTTTGGTAATCGATAGCACGAAATTTAGCACAAATAAATACATTACACCTCTTCCTAGGCGTGCACAGCTGCAGTACTCGACAAGCGAACAGAATAATGAACGAACAGAAGAATAAGAATACAAGCGAACAGCTTCGTGATCTTCTATTTTCTAATACTAATAGATTCCAAATAAAGGTAAATGTCACTAAATTTTTTTTACGTAAATTCAATTCAGATTACATTATCAGGATCAGGGTTGATCAAGGCAAGGGTAGGAGTAGACGAGCTGCGTGTATCTCCCCTTCCCCCTCATCCCCATCACGTTTTGGTCCGACTTTTGGAATTTAAAGGGTACTTCAATCAGAGCACAAATTGATATCTTCGTGCGCTGAGGGAGAAACACGCCTCGACACTGAAAGAGAACACCCCACCCACATTAGATGAATACGCACAAGTTGAAAACCAGTCTGCCCTAGATACACTCAGGTGACCTGTGTACTTAGCATCTACAGAAATTAAACTACCAAGGGGCCAGTTTTGCAGGCCAGTGCACGATAGAAAGAGATAATCTTGGGGAGACCTTCTCTATTTAAGATTAGTGTCCTATGCAGCAACGAGGAGATTTACCCGCAGGTAAACCACTGAAGGAACCTGTGAAATCAACGGAGCCGCAAAAAACGAACACCTTCATTGTGATAGCCCCGAGTCCACATTCCGAACAGAACCGGCTGGCGTTTTGCGTTTGACACACAAATCTGTTATTGGCGAGAACAGCGTTCTCTCTCTTTCACAAAAACATTTAACTCTTTAGAGAGCTTCTTGGGCCTGTAACTAAAATCCCTTCTTGTTCCAAAAAGGCCTAATTGGCCTCGGGAGATTCTGGCGACTAATCAGGGCTTCGGCGGGGGTGAGTCACCATGTGACATCGTCAAACCGTGGAACTATAAGAGGATTTTATAGCTGAATTGCCGGGTGCTCTGACAGGTGCCACTTGCCGTTTGACTTGCCCTTCTGTGAAGTGTGCAGCATTAAAAGGACAGGTGGTGCTGTGGCAGGGAGTATCCGCTGGGTCCTGACGTCATTGACAAGATCCCAATATGAACCGAACTGTGTCAAAAAGCGCCTCTGAGGAAAGTAAATTTCTTTGGCCGGAACGAAAGAGGCGGTCAGTCGGAATCAAGGCGCTGCCTTATAGGTCTCGAGGCAGGAGCGTTACTGTACTGCACTGAGCTAGGAGCCTCGGCCAGTGCAGTGAATAAAACGCCTTTTGTCACCGCTTCATAGAGCAGTGAACATGGCAGCCGTATATTGCTTTAAAGCAACTCAGATAATTATACAATCACTAATTAGCGCAACTAAACAGCCATCCCAAAAGTGCAGCCACCCAGCTCTATTGCTTAGGAGTACTAAGTAGCGTTACTACTACTAATAGCTGCAAATTATCACATATAATTAGAGTAATGAATATGTTGATAATTATATATCATCTAGACAACGTCGCAGTAGTAAAGGTATGCTATCGCACCAACTCTTGTAGGTGCTTTTAAGTGTTTTAAAGTACAGACCCTACCGGAAAAGTAGTTGTTGCTTGCTATTAAAGGAATTAACAAATACTCGCATCCGACATGCCAAACGAGGCGTAATAACAAAGGAAGACAATCTATGCAAAAAAACGTACATGAACAATACTTTCCAAGTCACACATTGCAGAAAACCTGAACACAATTTAGCTCTGAGGAGATACATTTGTATACCGTTCTCGAAATGTGTTATATTCTCTAAATCAAAACAATCCCATAACCTGAACAGTTTCCTTTTTAGAAAAATTTCCTCATTTATTACGTAAAAAATCTCAATCAACAAAAATGTCAACGATAAACTTAGTATTTAGCCTCTGTCATGGGTTTTTATTATTTTTTTTAATGGAACGTTCTCTATATTAATGACAGTAACATCCCTATTATTTATTTCATTTATGTGAATATACTGTTGGTCCCCTCTTTGGGCCGTTACAGGAGTGGATTTATAGACAACAAAGATGCAAGTTGACAGCACAACAATAGAAAAGCCAGCAATCAGGTTTAAAAAACGAGAAATCGGCATTCATATGCGGAAAGATCGAGTGAATAACAGAAGTTGGAAGATAGCCCACTCTGGCGTTCCAAGCATTCTTTCAGACACGTCTCAAAGTATTTCTTAATACAATCATACACTGGGTACATGATCGAGTGAGAAAAAACATAAGACCATACAGACTGTGGGTGGTCATCAAGTCTGGCTTGATGACAGAAGTGATGAGGCTGCAAGCTCCATGAATTTTCTAACGAACGCTGCAGATTTATCTAAGGCGTTTCATTCCCTTACTGCTCGGGGAAAGAATGAAAAATAATGTGTTGTTAACACAAGCGTATTCATTAATCGTAAAGTCATGCTTGTGACGTGTCTTTCTAGAACGGTAAAACTAATGTAAGTAGCAGGATCCATGTTGAATTCGTTATGAATTAATTGATATAAAACGCAAGTCTATGAAGTGTTACGCGACTTGACAATGTGCCTAGGCCTGCGCGGGAAAGCAGCTCCGTGGGAGAGTCGGTGCGCCGGTATCTGTGGTAGATAAAGCGAACCGCTTTTTGTTGAACTGATTCGAGCACGTGTACATCTTTTTGCATATGCGGAAACCAGACGACGTTTGCACATTCTAAGATTGGATGGATAAGGACCTTATGCGCGATTAACTTGACATCTGAGGTTGCAAAGCGCAAGGCGCGTTTAAGTACTTATAAACTACTCATGGCTTTTTTGGTAATTTTTTGTACTTGGGTTTTGGAGCTGAGATCATCAGAAATAATCAGCCAAGATATTTCTTTTCAGTTACTGTTTTAAGAACTTCGTTGCCTGTGCCATAAGGGAAGCTAAGCTTTGTTTTCTTATTTGTGACTGACATCACTTTCGACTTTTTCATATTAATGACCATTTGCCATGTATTACACCACTGTATGACGTTGCTTAGAGCTGTGTTAAGCCTTTCTTGGCCTGCTTGAGTGTCTATTTTTTGATACAGCACGCAATCCTCAGCAAGGAGACGCACCTTTACGTCCACGTGATATGTTATGTCATTTATGTATAAAATAAATAAAAATGGTACAAGTACAGAGCCTTGTGGCACCCCAGAAATAATCGGAACAATATCAGAGGCATGGTCATTGCATTGCACGTACTGTCGGCGTTCCGATAAGTAGCTGGCTATCCACCTCGTAAGGACCGTCGCCAAGTATTTTATTTTGTTTGAAGTTCAGTTTGGCGTGTGTTACACGATCAAAAGCTTTCGAGTAATCAAGGAATATTATATCGGTTTGACTTTTGGTCGTTGATTCCCTGCGCGAGGTCATGACAAATTTCTGTGAGCTGGGTAACAGTGGACAAGCCTGCTTTAAAGACATGCTGGCTTTGATAAACGATGTTGTTGCTCTCGGTGTGTTCTTTGAGAATTTTTAATAAAATATGCTCAAGTATTTTGCAACAGGTAGATGTGGGAACTATAGGCCGATAATTAGACGGGGATGTTACGTCACCGGATTTGTGAATGGGAGCTATTTTGCTATCTTCCATTCAGCTGGAAGACAGCTTAGAAAATATTAGGCAGATATTTCCCTCATTGGTTCAGCATAATGCTTAAGAAAGCAGTTCGAAATTTTATCGTGACCGCAACTCTTTTTTTCATTACGGTTGAACAACTCAGAGAAAGAATCCCAGGTACACTTATGTCGGAAGGCCTAAAAGTCGCGTTGACTCATTACTATGACACAATAATTTTCCTAAGACATTATTGACGGCAGTGAAAGTGGACTGGAAGTAACTGTTAAAATGTCAGCTTGCTGCTTTCCGTGTGTAGGCGAAGTAGCAGTCTCATTTTTTCTGTTTATATACCTCCAGAACTTCTCCGGAGAATTTTTGATGAAGTTGTTAAGTGTAGTGCCACAAAATTGATTTTTCGCCTCATGTACCTTATTCTTTAGTTGTTTTGTTAGCTTACTTAAGTTTATCTTTAATTCTAAGCTTGCTCTTGCCTATTTCATTGCCTTAACCTACTAGTTTTTCGTTTCATGTGAATTATATCTCGAGTAATCCAGGGGTCGTGCTTGCTTGTGGCCTTCTTTATCAAAGGGATAAAAGCTGTGACGCAGTGCATCACATGCTGTTTATACTGTGCCCACAAAGCGGCAACAGTAGTACTAGTATGGACATACAGATCATAAAAATAATTGAATGAGGATTATTGAATTGCGCGTAATGAGGAAAAAGTGAACTTCTTGTTTTCTTTGGCATAAGAAAATAGTTGAAAATAGTTGCAACTCGCGCAACTCGCAAATTGGGGCTGCGTGTAACTGCGCATGTTTACTTCTGTGTACATGTATTTAGAGAAATGCACCTTCTAAGGCCGGGAACAGCTCGAGGGGTGTTGGCCTTTTCCCTTCCAGCAGGACTCGTATACTCTCCGCATCGGTAACAAATGCCTAAATGCAATACAAGAATAACAAATTTCGGTATATCAGTTGGAGGTCAAGATGGTGATTCACTTCTTGAAGTTTTTCACCGCCCGTTTCTGTCTTCCTCCATGTTCCAATTCGTGCAATTCAGATCAATGTTAAATAATTAGGCTCCAAAGGAAACTACAACATTAACTACCAAGTGACATTAAATCATCATCAATAGGCAGCCTATATCTGCTCTGGGACGAAGGCATCTATATATACCTCCAATTAACCCGATCCTGTGCTAACTGCATCCACTTGTCCAGTGCAAAAACTTCTCAACCTCACCCATCCACCTAACCTTCTGCCGCCACCTGCTACGCTTTCCTTTATTTGGAATCAAATTTGTTACCCTTAGCGACCATCGGTTATCCTCTCCGCATGGCGCATCCCGCCCATGCCCTTTTCTTCTTGTTGATTTAGAATTAAGTGCCACTAACTCGAGCTATTGCTCTGGCCCACTCTGAAACCTTGATATCCATGATATTAAGCAGGAACGTAAAATCTAATAATGCGCACCATAAAAAATATCAAGGGGATATAGCTCTTAAAAAAATTTTATAGAAAAAAGGGGGATTCCTAGAAAAACAACAATTACGGGCTAAGGCTGAGACCTTCGTCACGCGCTCTTTAAAGACAAACTACCGCAGGTATACCGTGTATCTTTTAACCGTTCACATATCGTTATGTTAAACCCTGCGAGAGATACGTCGGTCTGGTGAGTCCAGGTGGATTGTACAGCAAGGACTGTACGTTACAGAGCTCAGTAATAAGCAGTTAACTAAAATAAGTAATCAGCTTTTCTATTTTTGATTTTAGGGATCGACCCATATTAAGAAAACGCAGGCCATCCACATAAAAGCTAAGCCACTTTTTTAAATTTACTTTAACAGCAATGCAGTTTCAAATATTTAAAGTAAAAAATGCGCATTTTTATCTCGTAGAGCTAGCTACCAACAATGCACTTTTATAAAACGGCATCGCTTGGCTTTATGTTGTAACGGAAGCAGTGCTCACTGCTTCTATGGCATAAAGGAATGTGGGAGGCACTTGACGCCCTTTAAGAGTGATAAGGCAGAAGCGTTTGGAGCTAGTTGTACTGTAGTGTTTATTTCACTGAATTGTTTTTTTCCCATACATATTCAGTTGTTCAACGCTGCTGTATCAAATGTCAAGCGCTTGCTCTGTTTACCTGAGATGCAATACCGCTTTCAATATTTATTCCATTAATTTCTTTCATATGTAACGATTGCAAAACCATCAGAAACTGAATGACGTCTCCGTAGAAACGTCGGCGCACTCTGCCAGATCAAGATTTAGATTCCACGAATATAGATAAGATGCAGACAATGCGCCGCCTTATTACGCCCGTCAGTTGACATTTATCGAAATGCAATACCACGCGCCCATAACCCGACATTCCGTGATTAGGCGCAGCTGGTGCGGTAGCCTGCGCATGTGCGGTGTTACCATTCTCTTATCTCTTAGGGGCAGCGTGCGCGCCAGGAACAGACACATTTAGTTGCTCGTAGCACTCACAATGCTTACCCAGCGACGATGCGGGTAACGAATGCGCATGCCCTGATTCGCGCGTAACTGGGCCTGTTTTTCAGAGGCATGCACGCAGCAAATCCCGGCGTGCGCCCAGCGTTGCGTGCGTCGCTGCGTGCGTCGCGGGATGTGCTGAAAACATTGCAGAGCGCAGGCCGCCCCTTCTGAACGAATACACCTGGCCGCTACTTTCTTCGACGCGATAGCTCGCATTAAATTGTGCGTTCTGGTCTATTGCAGCCACTTTCATCCACAAGACAAGGTATAATCTACAAATGTCGTGGCTTTCTTGATAACGTCGCGAATGTCAAGCTGTTAGGCCCAGCTTTATGTATCTGTGTCTATCTGAATCTGTATGATGTGGTCTTCATACAACCAATAGCAACGACATGAATTCTCAAGTTTCTTTCGGCGCTTTCATTTCCTCACTTCGTGTAGTTTTTCTCCCTGCAATAAAAAAGGTTGATATTGGGACTATTCCTCCCATCAATAATTACACATGAAAGTTTTCCCTAAACCAGCGCGCATATGTTTTGACTTACTGTCACTACCTGGTGCCACCGTGCATACCACACGTGGCGGACGCTGCGGCGCGGTCAACTGAAAGTGTCGTGTTCGCGTCATCTTCAGTGCATGCAACGCAGTGAGAAACATGTATGCACATTTACTACGTACGCTCAGCTTAAGGTGTCTCCATTCTTCCTCTACGCAAAGCGACGACGGCGGCGCAGCACACATCTGCCGGAGCTCTCTACAACCTCGCTAGCATGTACAGGGTCGTCCACTCTAAGTGCGAACACGGCTCCGCGTGGCCGCGCTCCGCGGAGCGCCAGCGGATCCGGCGCGTTCGCGCATCGAAGCAAAGCCGCGCAGGCGCACAGGGGCCCGGGGGAGGAGCTTCGTGTCGTCTGCTTTCCAGCAATGAAAGCGAGGTGCGCGCCAGCGCTGTAGCAGACG
>JAJIZL010115728.1:0-12401 GCA_023969395.1 Amblyomma maculatum | reverse complement strand
AAATTAGATTCTCGAGCTTTATGCAGCTACGATATTTGGTCTTTTTTCCAAGGAAAGTATAGCACCACGCAGGAATGTTATAGTCATGCGTAATTTAATCCAGACAAATTGGAAGCCGCAGTCAAGTACTGCGTGATGAAATGCTCGGCGGCATTTTTTAATCGCAGTAGTACTCACGTTTTGCATTGCCGGGATCTCTTGTACGCGAAGTTGCTACTGTATTAGCTGGCAGCTTAGGCACATGGGGCACTCTGCGATTGACGTTTGCGCCAAGTTCATGAATCGATCATTGATTATTTCTTAAGGGCAAGGATTAGATGCACCATGGTCTTAATAATGATCCTGCGTGGTAGCTTGAACAAGGTGGACTCTTCGGGTGTCGTTTGTATAGCCGTAGATTACGCCTTAGAACAGGACGCCAACCTCTAATAGTGTGATATTGGCTCCTCATAGCATTGCCGACTTCATAAAAAAGACGGAGAACCATTTGGACCACGCGAGCAAATCGCAAATATTTACTGCAACATTTAAGAATGTTTAACACATAACTAGTGAACACAACCAACTGCACCAGGCTGCAAGGCGAGAGGAAGGAAGGGAAAGCGAATTGGAGCTGGAATGGCTTCGTACTGGTGTAGCGGCTGTGACTTATTGGTTCCTCCTAGATATGCTTATGCGAGTATTGCCGACTTCATTAGAAAGACGGAGAACCATTTGGACCACGCGAGCAACGGTTATCAACAAAGGATGCTCATCTGCAGACATTGGTGCGATACTTTACAGTCTAAGGACACTGTCCAACCTTGCACGCGACAAGAACTTTGCGTATTGTTTTGTGTAAATTGAAAGATAGCACGATTCAACTGATAGGCTCCTCACGCATTTCGCATTGTATCACGCACTGTCTATGCCACTGACCAAGGTACCCGTGCAAGATAGCTAATTCACTTTACTATGACGGTCTGTTGAATATTCCGGGTGCTGCCTCCGCGGTCTTCACGGCACGACTTTTGGGCCATCCCACTCACAACAGGGGATGGACGTACACAGACTGGAATCACCCATTCTTCACCGCGGGGTACGGCTGTGTGCGCGTGTGTTGTGTGGTGTGCTCGGTGGGTGGCGCGAGAGAGAGACGCTCGTGCGCGTGCTCCCTTCAAGTGTAAGAGACACTCAGCGTTTACGGAGCAGTGCGGTGCATAGTTCATGGAGACGCTCTCCGAACAGTGTCCATAGTGCAGTTTGGAGAATTAAAATTCATGTTGTTGTTGTTTCAAGAGTTCTCCCTAACGTCATGGAATAACGAACACGGTCAGAGTCATTATTGAAAGCTTTTCTGCACCGTCGATGAAATTGAATCTGAAACTACGTATTACCTCCGGACATTCAGCGTTAAAATTCGAATGTATCATATTTAAGACAATTTTCTCTTGTCCAGGTTATGCCAACGAGAGCTTGGGCTGCTGCTAGTGGCAAGCCATATTCTTTACCAAAATACTTACGATGACGCAAAAGGCGCATCTCTCATCGCGCAAACAATGTCTTTTTGCCTGCATAAAATACGTAAGCATGAATCTACGTATAAATTTGTTTTGTGGAGACCTTTTACGCAGTTAAGCATATCGCAAACTGCCCAAAGGAAAGTTCTGGGCCGTATACCAGTCAATAGGTGCCTTCAAATTAGTCTACAGAGATCACTGCTAAGAATTCATTTCTTACAAAAAGCAGTAGGCTGTACAAGTCTTTCTTCAAACCTTAACGAATAACAAACCACCAAACAAAATTATACACTCCAGAATCCTGACGTCTATCACTTCTCTGAAGGACGTGCCAAAACACTGATGTTCATACGTGTTGAATTAAGCCTGCAAAATATTGCAGGATGCAGCAGGCCATGATTCATACTAAGAAACTGGTTTTCCTGGCAATTAATTTCATTATACGATGTTTTCGTTGTTAACGTCTAGACCCTAGCCGCGGTGCAAGTCCCCTACTGAGAAACGAAAATTTCGAAGCTATCACCTGTAACCACGGAACCAGTGCCTTTGCTCATTAAATGCTTCGAGAGCGCTTTCAAAATCCAGCGGTTCTTTCTGATAAACTGCCTGCTAACCAGCGAGCAAACATTCCTATTGATATAGCGCACTAATAGAATAGAAACAGGCTCGGTATATAATTCTTCAACTTACCCGCTGTGACCAGCAGCTGGTTTTACGCTTGATTGCAATTGCTAACTAAAGAGGAGATAAAAATACTGCCTTGTACATAAGTGACAAGCATCTCTATAACACTGTGCTTGTTTTATAATTTTTATGTCATGCGCTACGATTAAGACGTGGTTGGTCTCAAGGGCGCTCTACAACAAGTGCCAGAAAGGCTGTCATGTATGAACGCCGCATTGGTAATTCAGCAGGAGCTACAGCAGTTACAAGAAAGCATACGACCTAGTCGAACCATAGTCCATGAAAATATTAGATGAAAACATTTGCGTGAGTTAGTAATATTGTATTTGGTACAAACCAGCAGATTTACATTTTATCTTCAATTGAAAAGTAGTGAACGTTATATTTCGGTAGTCGACGTCCTTAGTGATGCTGTTATTAAACATTATCTGCGACATATTTATTCTATAGCATACGATATAAATTCCAGAAGAAGAGAACAACACAGACTTGTGTCAGGTATCACCAGGGTTGAAATTTAAATCGGAAGTACAAAGCCCATCAGTAGGAGCAAGTGAGCGAAATGTGCGAGGATATGAGCTGAGCAAGATAAACGTTTCGGTTGGCCAAACTGAAATCAATATCAAGTTCAACATCCACCAAAACTTGAAGCAAGGTTTCGTATTTGTCAGTCTCTGGGCGACATTCATAGTTTTATCGCGGAAGTGGGGTTACCATACTATTTCCGGTGTTGTAAAAAGGTGCACATCCACAAAACAGCCACTCCACCGTCATGGTTCAGTGGTTATGGCACTTAACTACTAGTAAGACACCGTAGCCTGATTGCGTCCGCCCCGGCTGGTTTCAGTGGAGGTAAAATCCAAGACGCTCGTATAGTGTGCTATATCAGAGCAAATTAATCCCGCCCTAATGGTCAAAGTACAAAAACACAAAGAATGAGTCAGTTTGATATTTCAAAGCATAAGCACGGCACATACCCGGAATTTATGAAGATTGTCTGAAAAAATATTTTGGGTTCATTTCTTCACGTGTCGTTAAACACTAGATAGCAATACGATATAACTGCAAATATGGCATCTGAAGGCTACTAATGTTTGCTATTAATTTAAAAATTGCGCCTCGTCTCTCCTCTGTGGCGGTCTTATTTCTTCTCATCGCAGTAGAAACTTCCAAAACAAGCCTTTGCTAAACATGAGATGCTTAGATTGTTCCTGTCAATGCGTTCACAAATAGTACAACACCAATTTCGACAGTTGCCTCATCAATATTTTCAAAAACGCAACCAATTGGTTTGTCGATTCAGTTTTACTATACTCACTTTTCGCGCACAAAAGAATTAAAGAGCCAATTTCTGCCACCCATAGGTAGTTCAGGCCGCTTATATTTGCAAGTGCTGCATAACAATATCTTACAATGCCGCACAGTTAGGTGAAAATTAAAAGGTGTCCAATAATCCTGTACTTCGCCCAACCAGTAAGAGGCACAGCCATCTTGTTTGACGGAAAGATCAGCCACTAAATAGATTGAGCCTGCACAGTTAAGTAGTGCGAATATTACTTCTCGAACGACGAAAGCCCGCGGTCAATCATACCGCTGATATACCCCGTGCGGCCTCTCAGAAGCGAAACGATGGGCAGTTGCGCTGCGAGTCTGCATCCATAGACTAGCTCTTCCGAGAACTATATATGTACACTGTCAATCAAGCTCACAGCTGTTCTTCTAGTTGCAACCTCCGGTCCGCATTCAGTAGCTTCTATTGTTGTTTGGTGCGTTGTTTTGGAGACACGTTGCGAGCCGGAATTGAAAGCGAGGAGTCCGCCACCTGACCCCCACAGCAGCAGGGTACGTAATGTTCTCCTCCCGGTTCTGTGGCCATTTCCAGAGAACCATGAATACATGCGGCGACAAGCGCTTCCCTTGACTGTTGTTCGACTAATGACCCGGAGAGAGGAGTGTCATCCGCTGTGTGGTGATGGCACTTCAAAGTCGGGCAGACCTCCTTCATCCTGCTATCGTTCCCAAAAAATCTGGTCTTCTACGCGCTTGTTCGTCCTTTCAGAGATGTCCTCTTCACTTTCTTACATGATCTAACTTCTGGTCTCGGAGCTCGCGTCGTCGGCAAGTTGCTCAAACAGCGGGATTCTGGATGTTACAGTCGCCATCAGGAGGATGGCAGCCTCGACCCTATTAAAAACATGTGGTGGCACCTGAAGGCCTAAACAGCAGCTTGAGAGCACCGCACGGTTACTCCCGATGATGTGGACTTCCCACCAAAAATTGAGAGACGTTTCGCACTCACACGGAGGTCGTGGCATCGTTTGCAGCAATCTATGACATACCGTGCAACTTTATTAGTTCATTAATTTTAAGTTTATTTTAGGCGCACAAATCGTTTATTTTATACGGCAAAAAAAGAGATTGCGTTTTCCCGGTCCTTTTTTAATACTTTTTTTCTAATGATGTTCAAGCGGCGAACAAGAAATTCATGCATTTTCCACCTAGGTGTAATCGTATCTTAAGAAGGATTCAACATTCCGCCGAAGGCCACAGATCGCTTCTGACAGTTTTCTAAGTCTATTGCGTGAAGGTTCACTCTAGTCCACAGAACTAAATCTCTGATTTTAAATAGCTGGCAGGCAGAACAGTTTTGGAGCGATAGTGACTTGCGAAGAGTTATATTGAAGAAACAGCTCCCACGCGCTAAGTCACTCGTCTAACCTCCGTGTCCCTGCAAATGCAAACGGCAACCCCTTTTGGATTTTGTATCAATGATTGCTAATAGTGTAGGAATCTGTAGTTAAACGAGGAGGGCGCTCTGCACATGCGGGAACGCTCCGTCATGTGTCGCTGAGAAGCCCCTTGTCACAGTTGCTGCGATCCCTCCACTATTTTTTTCCTTCGACGTAAAGTAAGACAAAGTGCGGACAAAAAACAATACATATTGTCGTCTCGGTATTCATTCAGAACACAAGATCGATATTCAAGTTTTCTTTTGATATAAGCTTCCCTATTGCTGGCGCAAATATTCTTGTTCCGAATAGCCGACTAAAATACGGCATTGCAATACACAGTAAAAATGCATAAAAATGGCATTAAACACCAGAGAAAAAATCCTACGCCTTCATCCAACCGATGAAAATAGCAAACATTGGTACAACTGAAATATAACTGACCTTCTTCATCGCTCGGAAAAGCAGTGGTTTGTCGCCATGTTACCATCGAATTGCTCCATAAATCTGTACCAATGGCATCTAACGGGCCCATTGCAATGCAGGTCCCCGCGCATCACTACCATCCTTAGCAGAGAAACGTAAAACTGAATTAAAGATTTTTCATGCTTGATAAGTATCTGGGCGAGAGCGAAGAGGTATCGCTTCTCTTGGGAGCTCTTTCACTGAGTGCATAGTACGACATAGTACCACAGTCGCTCCTGCCTCTGAAGCGTTGCTCTTTCCATATTTCTCATAACTATTGATAAATCACCAGACGACACTAGTCATTGGACTGCACATGAGAGGTGCAGGACGTTGTGACATTGCATCGTGCTGTGGCGCACTGGGATCGTATGTGAGTATCTGCAGTTGTTGCAGCAGGTGCTTAATGTCCTAGACGGCTGCTTCGCACTCATAATTCACACCCAGAGAACATTGAGGCGTCGTAGTCTTTTATGAGGCAAAACAGCGTTTGAAAGATTATTGATCCCAGCTTTAATTGCGTTGTTAGACCGTTGAGCGAGAAGCCTCTGTAATAGACTTTTGCTTGCCAGTAGCCGTTTCGATTCCGTGCGCGCTAATAATATATATCAAGAACTGCAGCTTGGTTTCGAACAAATTGCACTTGTTTGTTTTTTTATTATTCAGATACGTATTACTAACAATCGTTTCCCAACTGGGTCTAAGCTTTTCATATGCCCCATTGCCATTTTTCCAGGAATCGTTATGTCGCTTATGCAGCAATTAGCATCTTCTGAACATTTAAGAATGTGCCCATGATCTGTTCACATAGTGGAGGTGCTAAAAACGGTGCTAAACGTGAAACAATTCACGAAGTACAGTCGACGTCATCCTTTTGTAGAGCGCTTGGGCAGTGCTAATTCCGCAATAAAAACTGAAATTAAAAATCAGCCCACGGTTTGCGGAAAACGTGCTCATGCTCATCTTCTTCACAGGTATGTTTGGGTCTACTTCCGTACAAGCATTGCTTGTAAAAAGTAGAAACTGCGACGAAGTATCGATTTTTATGCAGGGAAGTGCGCCGATCGAGCGCTCTGCACAAGCGTGACGTAGACTTTACAGGCGCTTGTGCGTGTTCAAGGTGACGTAACTGGATCAATTATTAATCTATTCAAGCTCGCTGAAATTACCGGTATAGATAAAATTTCGAGAATTTCCAGCCTCCGGCTTACCCTGCTGAAAGTTCATTACCTTCCATAAACGGGTATGTCTCCATGTCTGTAATCTGTTTTACTGTAAAATTTCTGCGGCCAAGAATTTCTTTTTGATACGTTCAGCGTTGTTAGGAAAACATTTCTATTACATCCTCTTTACCGGAGGCGTGATAAATCACTGTGAACGTTTCCACATTTTATGTAAGTGTGAAAAGAATTATCTGTTGCCTTAACAAACGTGCCATTTTAATAATCCTTAAACTTGGTTCTTACCTCCCCCCCATCTCATCCAGCTTCTTTTTGAGGAAGCCCTGGCTTTTTATTAGCGGTGCTTTAAATGTTGCTGAGTGGCCGTCAGACGTAGTGGGCCCCCGCCAAAGCCTACAATGTCATCCCACTGTTGCCTCATATGCTGAAGCTAGTTCCGAACTAAGCGCAGTGTGCCATCATTTAACTTGATATGCAGTTTTCTTCACGAAGGCTTTTGAACCCTTCTATTTTTAGCTCAGCCTAAGTAGAAATGAGAAGAGGTTTATCCATGAAAAAAAAATACGGACCTATTTCAGTACAAGCACTAAGTTTTGAAACCAAAACGACTTACTGCGCCTTACTTCAGCCAAAGATGGTTACGGAAGTGATCTCGTTATTATTATTTATTTTGTGCTGCTCAGCTAGGTACGACTTATGTACGAACCTAGTTCACAAATCGGAAGCTCGATTAGACATGGTGAGACAGGCTTTGCGATGGTTTAACCCCTCCAAGGCTGCTGGCAAACGTCAAGGTAAACCAGCCGAAGTACTGATTCCATTGCGCGACTCCGTCAAGGCTGTTTTTGAGCCGGATGAACATCGCAGCCAAGTCTGGACGACACGAAATTTTGTAGGAGGAGGTCGCAGGGCTCGGTCCAGATGGACAGCGGTGGTCGTGAAAGGAAAGGGTAGCATGCGACTTGTAGGCTGCGTGGCGTTGCGTCCGGCCGTTGTTTGTTTGTAGAGATAAGTACCCGTACGCTTAAGAGTTCTTAAGTGTGTGAAGAAGAAGCAGGTGCATGACATAGAATTAGCAAAGCAGCAGCAGAAGCGCCACCAGTTCCGCACGTGCAAAAAAGCGCTGTTCCAGATCCTCTCTTCGAACCTGAATTCAAGGTCATTCAGCGCCACCCGGCAAAACTTGCTCGACTAGGCCGGTGAAGTTCCGCTTCAAAATAACGAACTATACTGTACTTTACCCTTCGGCCTTTCTCTTGGTTGTAACCGAAGCGGTACTGCGATCCGTGCTAAGCATGGTTCGTGCTCAATCAGTATTAGACAAGGATTAGGTATGTTCGTCGTCTGAATAACA
Source organism: Amblyomma maculatum (assembly GCA_023969395.1). NCBI lineage: Eukaryota > Metazoa > Arthropoda > Arachnida > Ixodida > Ixodidae > Amblyomma > Amblyomma maculatum. The sequence goes on along the minus strand of JAJIZL010115728.1, from coordinate 4,489 downwards.
AGGATATATAGGTTGTAAACAAGTAAATGGGACGGTCATTTTAAGTGACCGGCGTATATCATCACTTACCCGAATGGACCTCAAGCTTGGTGACCATCACCTGCGTGTGCTGGCCTTAGCCTGAACGTCAGGGCTTGGTTGAAATCATAACGATTGTTAACCCTCCCTCCACGGATCTTCTTTCATTTGTACATACTATCGTCATCGTCCCGCGGCGCCAGCTCGGCACGTCCTTGGTTCACCGTAGGATTAAACGCTGACACGGCATACCTTGCCTTGCCGTGACGACTTTGCCGTCTCGACCTGGCCTTCTTTCACACAATAAATGTTAGATGGTTTCACGCCAGCGACCATTGTAGTACCATGCGAAAGCGTCCAAATATTGACTTTCCATTTAAATTTAGCAAATTTCCGAAAGACTTTTCGTGGAGGTCCGCCCAATGTCAATATTCTGCCAAGACTAGTTTAGGTTGAGGCCAAGTTTATTACTGAAAGCTCCTATCATATTTCACTCCCCTGAAGATGGCAATTCGATACCGGTGTGTTTGAATGTGTTCCGAGCGTTTCGGAATTGATAGAGACAACGACATGCAATGCACAACCAACTCAAAAACGTGACAGTAAACGCAGGGTGTGATCGGCTGCGGCGATAGCTATAAGGTTCCGTATTATCTTCAAATGAAAAATACTTTGGTTAGAATCTGCTTCGCTCGGTCCTTTTATTGGTTTCCTTTACTTGTTATACTAGGCTGTTGCTGTATTTTCCTGCCGGGCCTTTTGCAAAAGCTTTGGCTGTGAAGTAATGATTTCGCACCACACCAAATGCCAGAACCCATTCTTCTGTGGGACGTCGAAACCCTCTAACCTCGACATCATGCTCTTCCCTTCAGCCACCAGCAGCCTCCACAATTCATCACAAAGGCAAATAGATAGGGAGCCAGTCAGCCGCAACGTGAAGAGCGGTGTATGGAAGCACTGAGATATAAAAGAATTTCTGAGTTCTCCTGTATCGGGCAAAGAATGCCAGTCCGAAGCCGCCTTTTTCGCTTTTGTGGCTACAAGTCATGCCAACATTGTGGAACAGACGCGCCCCTTATGTTCCACGTAATATCGAGAATCTGGTGGTTTTTAGAACGCTCCACAGATGCAGTATTCGCACGCTGTGGATGCCCGGTCACTGCGGCATACCGGGCGATGCGCAAGCCGACGGGCTCACCACCTTCGCACGTCAGCTTTCTCCCAGCGACGGGACACTCACCCTGGAGGACATGCATGCCGTGGCCGCGGACATCTCGCTCCGCCACACCCTGGCCGACTTACACGTCGCACGAAGAGAGCGCATCTCTGGCGTCTTCGCCCCGGGAAAGATGAGTGCTCCACACCCTTTCATCGAGACATTCGAACATGTGCTCCTTCGCAGCTCCACGTCTACAGAGTCGCGTCGCGAGATCCTCGTGGCCTACGGGGAGCTGGGAATCATGCCAGACAGACTCGAGAAGCTGATTATGCATCCTCCATTGGTCTTCAACTTTCTGTGTGTAAAACGTCATACACGTCAGTCGCCAACCGCTGGGGACGCCGTAAACTTACCTCAAATCCAATCCGTCTCTTTCTATCAGGCACCCCAATACAATAAAGTTCGAGCCTGAAAATTCTGGGCTTAACAATTCACCAATCAGGATCAGCGACTGCTTGGCTTTCTCAGGCAAAAAGCAAGCACTTCAAACTTAATAAGACTAATTGCACCTAAAACGGGTGGCGCTGGCTCGTCTGTTGCACGCCAGTTAGTGAGGGCGGTTCTGCAGCCACGTATTGCTTATCAGGCCCAGTTCCAGCATCTTACAAGGGCACAATGGGATAGCCTTAAAGCCGTAAATCGAGAAGCTATGAGGCCCATAACATGCCTTCCCCGACTCCCACCGGTCATAGCGTTAGAGGAGAATGTCCAGCTCAACACCATCGATGAACTGGTGCAGCAGCGCCGTGATGCTCGCAGACTCAAGGCCACTTTGTCCCATTCCACGCAAGCACTGAGGCAGTATGCAACGTCACACATTATTCTTTCAGCCACTTGCGCCAGTTCTCCCTCCCTGGAAATTTATACAGTTAGGAGACAACAAGCCAACTGACATCCGCAGACCAACGTCTGCCAACTCGGCATCGTTGCTTCGCCAGAAATTTGAAGAGCAAGATACTCACCTGCCTCAAGATTCCATAGTAGTGTACGTAGATGGAAGCCTGGAAGGCTGTGAAGCCAAAACGGCAATCTACTGTCCACGGAGACCTAGCTTGAATAAGACAACTACGTTTCAGCTTTCGGAACCACTTACATCTTTCTGCGCTGGGCTCGCGGCAGTTCAGGAGGCACTCTGCTGCGTGGCTTCCATAACCATGCTCCGTACAGCACACGTTATCATCCGCACTGACGCACTTCAATCAGCACATCTGCTCCGACGTATCAGCCGCTGCCCTAAAATTTGCCAAGACATCCACCAGCTTGCAGCGCGCATCCCACAATCAATACGCATTGAGTGGATCCCACGGGATCGGCTGCCTTCCCAAAGTCAAGCTGATTTAGGAACCCGTCTCGTGAACCAAGACGCATCAATCCCACGGCTCCTCGAAGTGGACGACGCTACCCTCCTTTAGTCAAGAAAGGAGCACCTCCGGCTCCGCACACGTACACTTATCCCTCCGTGTGCGATATTCCTTCCCCTCGGGCTCACCCGTGCAGAGGAGGTTGCGCTTAGGAGAATCAGGGCCGGTGTTGCCCTTACACCAGCTGTCACTAGGACGTGGTCACACTTCCAACACTTATATCCTCGCCCAGGATGCCCGATCTGTAAAAACGACGATGTCGAGGCCGACATCCACCACTTGCTGAGGGACTGCCCAGCACTCAAACCAACACGAATTCGGCACCTGAGCATAGCTGGCCTTTCAGCAACCAATCCTGCCTCATACGTCACTTGGACGCAGGGACCTCACCATCGCTCACTTCTGGACTTCATAAAATCAGCCAACCTTTTTCCATTCATTTAATCATTCATTCATCCTTCATCTCATATTCTACTGATGCCCTGAGGCAATAAATATCGACTAAAAAAAAAAGAAGCTTTTGCGGCCGTGCTTCAGTGCATGCATCCTTGAGAAAAAAATGTCAGAGGTGAACCTACAGCCGAAAGGGAAACATTACAATGAAAAGAACACTACACGAAAGTGTAGTTTCACCTATTACATAAACCAACCAGCTCAGATGTAGATCGTCCTACAGTGTATTGGTGAGCCTCAGTGCATTCATCGAGATGAAGGGTATCAAACTCCCTTGCTTTTCGCAAGATACAGCGTACGTGACGCGTACTGCAGGGCTCCCCTAGCCGGCAGCTTGTACGATTTGTTACATGCGTGATGAGTCTACGACAGGACTCTATGTACATACGTGCGGCTATGTATACACAGCCTATTTTTGTAGATAACAGCAGTGGCTGCTCGCGCGCAGTCTTTTGTAAACAGTGCTTGGGCCCTTGCGCGCGGGCGAAGGGAACTCGTTTATCTCTCGTATTTTGGAAATACTGCTCAAAGCTTCCCCTCCCATTTGTACTTCTCGTATTACCATTTTCTTTCCGCTAGCCGCAACACAAGTGCTTAAGATATTATATAGCCTTTTCCATAGAATAGATATTAGATAGCCTTTTCATTTTACTTCTGTTTAGCTCATTGTTAATAAACCACTACCACCAAATATGCCCAGAAACAGAGCTCAAGAGCAAACACATATCCTTCAGCCATTAACATCTCACTCTCGTCTGCTTATCAACTTCTGCTCACTCATTTATTAGAGAGATTTAGCCTACCGTGATACGCGATCCGCCACCGCGACACACTACAGCTCGTACAAGCTGATTGGTTCCGATGCGCCAGGTCAATGTGCTGACATCAAGTATGGGGTGCCATCTATCGGCATAAAAGTGATCTGGGCATGCGCAATGGAACGCGCGGTGGCGGATCACGGTAGCGGATCGCGGATCACGGTGTGCTAAATCTCTCTATTGACTGCTTGATCGATGTCGCCACACCTGCGTCTGCTTACAAAGTTGGCAGTTTCTATCCCCCACCAAGACGTCTGCGGTACACCTCAAGGGTATGTAAGCGTCCCTGCGCTTCAACAAATATCGAAACGGCAAGAAAGGTGTGAAACCAGAAGCGGCCTTATAATGTCTTGCGAATGAATGTAATGTTGTAGGTCCGCTGTTGATGTTTTATTTATATTTTTAGCGCAGCGGCCCCTTTTAACTGTGGCATGCTATGCGGTCTTGCCCTCACTCTCGAGTGAGCTGCGGGGACGGGGTTACACCCCTCGTGTTTTTCTCCAAGCCGATGATCACAAGACTGGATATTTTAAACTTGTCCTCACGAAGGGAATCCTATTTCCGAAACTGTTGACAAAATGAACTGGGAAAACGAACAGTCGCGTCTGTCGTAACGCTCT
>JAJIZL010115584.1:0-25084 GCA_023969395.1 Amblyomma maculatum | reverse complement strand
AGACATGTAGCAAAGTTGCGGTATGAATTTTCTCTTAAGGACGGGGTAATCATAGTAGATCTTATTAAATAGGCAAAGACGGAATATATTTCTACGTTGAGACAGTAGTGGCAGTGATAAGCTTGATTTCATAGCAGTCACACTAGAACTACGATAATAGTTAGAGAGAATGAAACGGGCCGCAAGGCTCTGAATAGATTCGAATTGATAGATTAGCGTCTCTTGATAGGGGTCCCAGATGAATGAAGCATATTCCAGTTTACTACGAACCAACGATTTGTAAGAGAGCAATTTTACGCAGGTGGAGGAAAGACTAAATTTACAACGTATGTAGTCTAACATGCGATTAGCGTTGTTGGTTACGTGATCTATATGAGCATTTCCGTTAAGATTATGGGAAATAAATACACCTAAACATTTATAACAAGGCACGGACTCAAGACTACTATTAATAAGACGGTATGAGGGTAATAAAGCGTTACGACGATAGGCACGCATATACTTGCAATCGTTGATGCTCAGTTCCATGTTCCACCTGTTAGTCCGTTCAAGGGCATGATTGATATTGGATTGAAGGAGAGCAACATCAGAATCACTGTTAATTTCGCGGTATATGACGCAGTCATCTGCGAAAAGATTTATTGTGGAACATAATTTATCAGGTACGTCATTGATATATATCAGAAAAAGGAAATTCCCTAGCACAGAGCTTTGTGGTACGTCTGATCCAACTGGAGCAGTGAAGGATTATGTGTTATTCGCAGTGACAAACTGTGGACGATCTGTAAGAAAAGAATGCAGCCACCTGAGAACGTTAGGGTCAAGGTTCTGTTTACTTACTTTCAGAAAAAGCAGTTGATGAGAGACCTTATATAGCCCCTTTCCACCCTCGGACTCCCTCTAGCGCGATGCACGATAGAGCAATGCATGGGATATGTACAGGATGAGTAATTTGTGGGAAACTCCAGGATTTTTTTCCACCCCAGCAATGAGTGGCACGTGTTACTGTGTGTTACTGCCTATGCTATGACCTAGCTTCCCATTTAGGAGGCTGCTTCTCTCTCTCTTCTCTCTCCTTTTGTTTTTTCTGTTATTTTTTTCACGTGACCTGTATTTATTGCGTGCTTCAGCAATAAACCCTGCAGTTGCGAGTTAGCGCTTGCCCGTGTCTTACTTCCGTCCTTCGTGTACTTTCGCGCTATTTTCCATCATGAATGTTAACTAACTCGCCCAACTTTCGGCATTACTTATCTATATGAAGTTCTTAAGAATACTATAGGAACCAAGGTATATACAGATATGAACATAAGTCATCGTAACAGTTCAGGGGTGGAGATGTAAGTGAAAGGCCTACGGTAAAGGCCATTAATGTCAGGAGGGATTGCTTGACTACTGCGGAGCAGTCATGGTCGACAATGAGCCGTACGTGACAGAGTGGTTATGTGCCACTTTTGAACCATTCGCCAGACTAGAAGTGGTTGTGTGTTTGGACGGCGTGCTCAGAAACCGTGGCTCTTGCTGGTGTATTTGACTGTAGTAACCGGGTGCCACCGAAAGCAGGACAGCCCAGAAAGTTGCTGTCGAAGACATGAATGCTTCCTCACAGTGCTGCGAAATTTGATGCGCGTCCGAGAAGGTAGGTGGGGTGACGGGCAAAAGCTCTTGCAGCGCAGCTGACTGCGCTGCTCCAAACGTGAGAAATGTGGTCGGGCTGCATAAGGATGGCGCTCTCAGGGTGAAATATTCTCGCTAGTTGTTTGTGGAAGATGGGTTCGGGTATATAGGTGGATGAAGTGGAGCTGATGAAGTGGACCTGAGCATATCGTATTTCGTCCTTACACGGTGGTGAGGGTACCACAAGCCATACGGGCGCAAGAAAATTATCAGCATCAAGCATGTTTGTAGGACTGATAGGTAAATCTTCCAAGGGTGTAGAATTGCAGGAAAATGCGGCCATGTCTGCGCTGCAGGGATCCGGGACTAAGAGGGGATCGCAGCTTCAGAGACTGTCAGGGTTGGCAAGAGAAGGGATGCCAGCAGCCCATCAGGTGACAAGCGCAGGAGACGAGGTTGTTGGTACAGAAGGTGTGCAGGAATCCAAAATGGGTACGCCTGGCTTCTGCCAAACCTTGAAGTCCGGTGGTGCGCTGGAGTTAGGCGCAGGAGCAGCATTGAGTCTGGATGGCGCTCGCACTTTAGAAGGGGTGATACACTTGGCAGGGACGGCGCGAAGAACGTGTGGGCTGAGAGTCGGCGGAAGCTCCAAGCCACAGTTATCAGCGAGGCCTTTCTGGAAGAGTGCGAAGATCTTTTTGCGAGATGACGGCACTCCAAGCCGTATCAAGACATCTGAAGGACTCTCCCGGTGGCCTAATGGTACCGGAGGAGCTGACTCGATATGTTGTTTATGGTGAAGTGACTTTCCAGTAGAGCATGCCATAGAACGCGGTCTAGGGCGTAGAATAGAGGAAAATGCGGTAGTCGTGGAAGTGCGAGGCGCATGACTGGCAGTTGGGGCTCAGCGTGCTATCAGTGCTTCGTGGTAAGAGTCTAAAAAGAGGTGCTTGTTTTTAGACTCTCCAATAAGCCTTGTTCGAAGCTAATATGTCAGTCGGTTCGTAAAACATACACATCTCCTCTTGCTTAAACGCCTTGGTATCACATTTCACAACTTATTTCGGAATATTCACCTTGATAACACAGCCGCCAATGTTTTAAGAGGTGTAGGTATCCTGTCAAAACTTAGGTGCTACTAGTGTTATAAATTACAGTTTCCTATTTTAGAGTGCAACCCCTGTCTCCAATATTAAAAAAACTCTAAGTACTGCAAGAAACCTGTTCGTGCAATTGCCAACCTTCCAAATAACGCACACACCAAAACCTGTATTTGAGGCATGAAACATTGTAGGTCCTTTCGCATAAGTGTACAAAACAAACTTATATCGAGGCACTGCGTTTCTCGCCACTTTGTGTAGGCTAATATGTATAGAATACCCCTACAATATGCGAATTGGACACAATTGGTCTTCAAATTGAATGCGAACTACGACGACAGATGCTGTCCTATATATTACCGTCAATTTTAAACAATTGCGATAAATTTTAATTAGTGAAGACCTGTGAATCTATTCCATTTGCATTACCTATCAATGAAATTCAGTTTGTGTTCGTGTGCTTTTTCTTCCTTTTATAATCAAATATTTACTTACTTTACTAAGAAAGCCTTGCTGTGGTGCCTTCCCTCTGGACCTGCATTTTTGTCGTCTTCGACATATGTATTGATTTTCGAGGCCGTGCGTGCTCTTTGTTTAAATATAAATATGTCACAGGCATAGCATGTGCTGCAGTGTTGTACAGTTATTGAGATTTTGTGCACAGTGAAAATGCTGTAGGGGGCGGGGGCCGCCGGCAATCCCAACATAGGCTTGTTGTTCTCGCTCGTCACATTCTTGATGTGAAATAAACATGACTGAGATGGTATATGCAGACATAGCGCACATATAGCCGGGACGTTATGCACCAGTGGGAATCATGTGGTCGCGAGCCGAGATCGATCAGAATGTCAAGCTGGAGGTAGGGCGAGCCATTAGTGCAGGTACTGCGGCGGCGGCACGTCGGTTGTGGGCCACAAAGTCGAACCAAGGATTGGGCGGTACAGCACTGGTAGGACAGGGTTCTGGCTTTCGGGCTGTCGCCCGTGGTCACCAACTGTAAAACACGCTAAAGGTTGTTCACAAGGAATGCAGCCACGGTAACTGAGTATCCCTCAAAAAACGGAGGTGGCCTGCAATCACCGGGCTACCTTCTTTATGAACAACTTTGAGCGTGTTCTGCGACGTTTCTGTTGAAATGTAGCACAACTGTGGACCAGTGTATATGGGGCTTTTGTGACACTCTTAAAACGAAATTGATGCTCTTTCACATCAACACTAAGAAGGTGCTGCTTTGAATTCTAAATCGCTGCCCCGCCCTTATGATTTTACATGCGACTCATGAGTACGTTTTCTGTTGCGGAGTGGAAACGGTCGTGAACCATTGTCCAAAAGAGGAAGTAAGAATTTACAATATAATTATTTCAGTGTTGCAGCGCTACTACTACATTTACCAGCCTCACATAGAGGAACCAGAGCAAAAGCGGACTGTACTTCGGCGGCAGGCATATATTTCTTGAGTCCCAAGCACTCTCCCCTGTGCACAGGTCCTCGTATTCACGCACGCCAGGTCAAAAACAAACCCAAAGAGCGCCTACGAGCATTACATAGCCATGCCCGTCGCAACCAACCCTCCCTCCCCCTTCCCATCAGGGTTTCAAGGCGTGACATTACGGCGACAGGTGGACTGGGAATGGCGCCTTCCTTCAGTGACGTCATCGTCAAACGAAGAGGGTCACAGAAATTTATCAGGAGAGGTGAGCCGAACGCCGGGGAAATACGCACTTGACAATGCTGCATGGTAGTACACATCTTCCTCTTCTGCGATTTTTTAGACATCATTAAACACTACTGGCGCATGATCGCGTACGATGAAAACCAACTTTGTAGGCAAAACCTCCTCTTCTTCTCGGTGTTATGCCTTGCGCTGCATCGTAGAGCTCTGTAATGATGTGCTATTTAAATGAAGCACAAGTACATGGCATTGACCATATGCGATTTGCACCTGCGAAAATGAGCGCAAACGTTTGACAAACGCTGACTTGGTGATATTTTAGTGTTCTTAGAACAAGCGTATTTCGTAATAATATGAGGTCTTCAAATCACGCCAAATGTTTTAAACATGGAGTCTATATGCATAATGGGTTTATTCGCATTTAATCGACATCCGGTATTGTTAGGTAATAGTCTTTCAGAAGGTGACTCCTATGCTTCAAATGGTGTTTGTAAGGGGCCAGCCTCAAGTACTCCTACGCGGGTCGCTAACGTGTCAAGAGAAGAGCGCGGACAGAGGCGCCCCGATTGCTGATCGCACATATCGGTAGCGGAAAAAAGACTGGCCTCTTTGCTGTACGCGGGGAGAGCGTTTATTCCGTAAATTCTGTCCTGCTTCTTCCCCACGCAGACCGCTTCGCGTACCGTAGAGAAACACACACCGCAAGAGAAACTAATAACACAAATCTCATTGCGCTTGAAATCTTCATAGCCCCAAAGTGAGGACGGTGGAGAGCTATAGCCAAGAGTTATTTGTCAACTAATGTTGGCTCGTTTGTTCCCCTGCTGTGTCCGAAGTACAATGTAATCATGGATGCAAGACCGACTCCGCAACAATGTGCTTAACCTTCCGCGATGGCCATCTCCACAAGGTTGACGAGATGAGGTACTTGAGCTTACATATTCAGCGATGGCTCAAAGCCGACACCACTATCGCCAAAATCAAGCGTGTGGGATAGTAAACCGTATCATACAACACGTGTCTAACCGGAGCGCTGCATTCCGCGGACACCATGCGCTCCGTGTCGGTCAAGCTTTTATCACGAGTCGTATCGTGTATTCGTCAGCGTACCTTCAGTTGAGTGCGGCTAACATAAAAAGTTAGACATCAATATTCAGAAAGTCTTGAAACGAGCTGCGGACTGCCCGATTACCACCTCAACGCTCCGCCTCACAGCCCTGGGGGTGCTCAATGCCTAATCGGAGTTGTGAGAGGCTCATTTGATGAGTCAATACACAGTACTGCCACAGACGGGGCAAGGACACCATTTACTCGTTCGTCTATACATAAGCGTGTCCTGTGTCCTGGAGAAACCACTTCTTATCCCGGAACTGTGGCAGTACAAGCTGACGGTTCATCCGCGCCACGCAACATTACTCATCATAAACTTAAAGGCAAAAAACAGCACGGGCTCAGGCGCTGGGCGCTCAACATGGTTCCAAGCCCGGTGTGTTCTACGTTTACATCGCGTTTACTTCCATCGAGCCACTACACGGCTGCAGTAGTGTATCAGAACTTGCAACCCAATGGGCTCTTCTTTCACGCCAAGAGTGCCAACCGGGCTAAAGAAGTCGCTATTGCCCTCACGATCGCACACCCCCAGTGCCTATTTGTGATTTCCGACTCGCGTTTCGCTTGCGAGATCTATGTCAAGGGCAAGGTATGTCCTCTGGCCTATAACGTACTCTGCAACGCAGTCAGGCGTGCCACTCCCGCACCTTGAAGCATCGTGTGGTGTCCGCCCATCTGGAACTCCCAGGTACCGAAGCAGCTAAAACGATTGGCAGGCCGGGCGCTTATACTCCGGGCACCTACCTCTGTGTTGCCCCCAACCGATGTGCATAGCCTGCCTCTTCTGTGGTTTCCAGATATTATCGAGCACTTCAAAGGCAGACATCACCAGTTTCCTCCATCGTGAAAGGGGTTGTGGAAGGCAGGTGAAGGCCTTCTGCGACAGCTACAGACGAAGACTTGCTGGTGTCCCGCCAAAGCTGGTCACTACGATCCGAAAGAGAATCATTTGTGCACATACTGTGATGAGCCCTTTTCTCTATCCCACATGGTGTTGGCCTGTCAACGCAGTCCCCACTTCTCTCCCCACACCCACTCTGGAGACTGGGGAGACCTTTCTTCTCGAGTGCTCGAGTGCGGAGGCACAAGCGGCTGCCGCACGCCTGGCTAGAGAGGCGGCGGGATCTTACGACATCCCGGACGAGGGGCGCGGACAAAAATAAGGCCTGCATTTTTCATCTATGCCGGCTCATTACTCTAGTATAATAAAGTGTTTTTCTTTTTCTCTCATTTATCAAGAAGAGACCACTTTATTTTGTGTCGTTTGAATTAATTTCAGCCTCATAAAGACAGAATGTTAGTGATTGAAATATCTATACCAACAGCTCACAGCATTTCGAAGTGAAGAACTGTAAAAAATTTTGATCTAAGGAGAAATTGGCTTACTTAAACATGTTATATATGTATGTGCGGGTGTGAGTCTTATCGCAACTGCTAGCAATTTCACTTCAGTGGGTGGGAGCTAGTGTACAATTTATTTTAAGGTGAACACGCCTCTCATATACGTATATACCACCCAATGTAAGGAAAACGCGGAATAACGAATGAAATGCGCTCCAGTAGAACCAGCAGCATGAAAAATAATGACATAATATAGCATACATCGACTATTATTTATAACAGCACTAACATTCAACAGTGCGCATGAGTGATGATAGAAAAACAGCTTTTCGAGTGGGGCATAACAGCCTGCGACGCCCATTCTTTTAATGCTGCCGTACTTCACTGTTCATTTCGCTGGATTTAGTGTCCCTGTAAATGCCCCGGTAGTTAACGGTCGCATATAAAGGAAGCCTAGCTTGCATGTTTTTTGGAGCCGTCTAGTGACAGTTGCTGGCAGCTCGAACATAATACGTTGTGCACTCACCACCGCACAAGTTCTTAAAGGATTGACAGCGATCGTATGCTAACTTGGTCATTGAAAGCGAATTTGGTGTTCAGTCCGGTGGCATTCAATTTGAATTGCAATACAGTAGACGGAGTACTTACTTGCTCGGTCCCCGAAAAAGACGCGGAAAGTTCTGCATAAAGATAAGGTGTTGTCCTGCAAATGCATGACGCCGGTCGCTTCGTTCTTCGCATGCCGCCACAACCGATATTGGGCAGCTCAAAAAACTGAAGAACCACGTTCCACACGCCTTTTTTAATATAATAATGCACTCCACCACGCATTACCTGCACAGCGTTGAGAAACCGGTCAAGCTGTCCCCAACGATGACCTTAACCACTGCCCCGTGGCTCTCGTGCCCGAATGTTTACCCACCAGGCCGATCCAAAGGCATTACACGTGCATACTATACGCAATCTGTAACGGAGGCTGGAAGAAGTGTAGAGCAGCCTTGATTCCAATACATTCTTGCTTCGGTCACACCAGGAGTGTTCTCGGCAGCATTGGTTCTCTTTTTCTAAGGCGAAATATTTTCTAGGCTCATGAAACATACTCCCGTGAACGAGATTCGTGCACGAGATTTCTCAGCGAGATCTGTCATATATCGCGAGATTCCGCGAAATATGTTCTTGTTAAGCATTCCTGAAATCTGCAGTGTCACACTCGAACGCGCGTCAAAGATCGCCACGTGACAGAAGCGATCGTGTACCGTATAAACATACTTGCCTGACAGTGTGACGATAATTTATTATTTATTTATTTGATCATACTGCAGGAGGGGCAGGAGGGGCAACAATTCCAAAAGAAAACAGAAAAGCATAAAGTGCAAAAACATGACCAGTACAAGCAAGACAGCAAATCAATGCACGGCCTTTTCTAAGGAATCAAAGTCCTAAAGGGATGATAATGGCACCATAACCATGGTGCCATTATCATCGCCCCATAACCATTCGGTTATGGTGCGCGGAAAAAAAAGAAAATTTGAAAATGTTAGTTCTGGCAAAGTAAGGGGTTAGTGATTCGGTGTGCGTATTTCTTGTTGCCCTAGACGATGCCGGTTTAAGATACAAATCAGGAGCCATTGATAATTTATTGTTTTTTAGTAGAAAGAGGAATTTTAGCCTGTGTATTCTGCGCCGAGATTCAAGGGACTGTATGTTATGTTTAAGCATTAGGGTAGATGGTGAGTCAGTGCTGCGATATTTAGGAAATATAAACCGAACAGCCTTGCGTTGAATTCTTTCGAGAACATTAATATTAGTTTTAGTGTGTGGATCCCAAACAGTGCACGCGTACTCAAGTTTAGGTCTAATCATGGTGTTATATGCTAGCTGTTTGAGGTCGGAAGGAGCTTGTTTTAACTTATGTCTAAGAAAACAAAGGTTACGGAAAGAAGATGAGCATACAGTGTCAATATGTTTGTTCCAGCTAAGTTTATTCGTTAGTGTTACACCGAGGTATCTGTAATCTTCGACTTCTGAAAGGTCCCGGGTGGGAAGACTGTATGACAAAGAATGGCAGTTCTTTTTGTTTGTAATCCGCATAAATACTGTCTTGTCAGCATTTAATTCCATTCACCATTTATTACACCATTCGCTAATACTATATAAGTTAGAATTAAGTAAAATCTGGTCGCCTGGAACATTAATATCATTATACAAAGCACAATCATCAGCAAACAATCTAATTTCTAAACAACAATGCGCCTACTCTTTCCTGTAAACAAATTATAGTTATATGCGGCGCTCCAACGAACGCCAACACTATGGGGGGTAATTTGATAGGAAGGGAAGGGTAGGCTTTCGCCGTTATCATCTGAAGAGACATCTAAGAGACCCTCTATTTTGTTTCCCTGTGTGTAAACTTTCCTTCTGTATACAAGGTCTGTCTATTAAGTTTTTAAAAGCAGCTTATATGCGTCCGTTCGGCGGTCAAGTCCAGTCACTGTTGCTCCCTTGCGAAAGAGAGTAACGAGCCAAGAGATTCACGAGGCAAAAAAAAATTCCCAAAAGAATATTAACAAGTCCCACGAGCACAGCACCGTTCGCCGGTTGCTCTTTTTTCTCGGTTGAGAAAGTCCTTTTGACCTGTGAGAAAAGTAATCTGTGCTTTGTAACTACGTGTCTCAAATTAGTTGCCTCAATATATCTCTAAAACGGTTAAATAACTGCGCGTAAGTCTTGACTATCGTGATTGCGTTGAAATGTTTTTTTATATGCGATAATACCACGGTCTCTGCACGAATTACCCTCTTCTGTTATTTGTTCGTGCCTAGTCACTGTTCGTCGCTTTCATTAATTCCACATAAAGAAACTTTCCTTTCCCTAAATTTGTCTGCTGAACAAAAAAAAAAGCATTCCCCAAGCAAGCACTGAGCAATGTCTTCAGCATTGAGGTCAGAACATTATATTAACCATTGACTTTCGTTTACCTTTCGAAGAAGCCTAATTGACAGACTCCTATTTCCAGCGACATTTCGTCTCTTGCTGTGCGCTCACTAACTAGTATCCATCAGCACACAAAAGGGTCCTTTTTCAGCTACGCTGTCCAGAGCTGGAGGCTGGTATTGGACTGTCTCCCATTGGAGCAACCTACGCGCCGCTACCCTCCCAAATATAGCGCTCTTCGGTTCCTGTACATGAGTGGTATTGATCCTGCTGGCCATCGCTAAGAACCTGCAGATTGTGCAATCGCGTTCTTTACGTCAGTAATCCATCTCGCACGCACGAGAGGGCCCCTGCAGAAAAAAGCAGTAGCGTAATTACGATGCTTAAGGTCTCCGATTTATTTTATGAGTTGTTTGATAGTGAAATATCACACGATTTTTTGAACAATCATCTAAAGGAGACATCGATGAGTCTCTTTAGTTGGGTCACAAGCGTGGTCACAGGAAAAGTGATGTGATGACGATGGCGGCTGTGTCTCAACACGATTCTGGTTCATAAATAGGTGTGAAGTTGGGGACATCTCGTTAGTTTGTATTCAGTAATGTACTCGTTTTCCTAAAAGATATAACTTGTCCTTTAAACCTGTCTTGCTACGGTTGAGAAACAAAACGACATCATTTATCTAACTCTTTAGAGAGCAGGCGGGTGTCGTTTTAATGCTGCATCAATGATGTTAGTTCCACCTCTGATGCATAGCGCAAAAAAAAACAAAGTTTGAGAAGCACTTCAACTTCGCCGTTAAAGGTACAATGCGTCAGCGATAAAATCTCGGTCTCTTGCCCGGATTTTGGATCCTCTTTACCGTAAATAGAATCTGTCAATTACTTTATAATTAACCCTAACTTGTAGCTCTGTTGTCTCATATATGCTAAGACTGATTAGCGTAAGTTAGTTATATACCCCATAATGTGATAACCCACCAGGCATAAGTGCCAAGAAGCACTTCAATGAAATTTAACCAATGCCGACATATTGATCAATAGCGTCGCTTTGGCCGATGCGAGCGTCTCGAAACTGTTGCCAGTGGGTGTGCCACCATTCTTCATTCACATTATCGCGGCTGATGGTACCTGGCGTCCAGTTCCAGCTTCGTGCTTTGCGCCTTTAACGGATCACGCCAAAGACCAAGAGGGCTGAAGCTAAGCTAAAACAGGGGTCTGCAGTATTATGAGCGTGTGGTGCTCCAGATCATTTTTGTCAGCATATTTTTGTACGAAGCGGATACAGCTCGCTCGGTCGAAAAGCCGTCTCCGTACACTAGTTATGGCTCTGGTGTTGTCGAGACATGTCGGAAATCTTCCGAAGGTGGTCACAAGCATAGACGCCTGTAGTTGATCGATAAATGATAGATGTTTGATGGGTGACTGCTGGGTAATATTAAAAGTATAGTTGATTGACGAATTTAAAAATATGAAAAATAATGAACTGAATGAAATCAACAACCCTAACCAAAAAAAAATGAAGCTAAAGCAAACGAACGTACGCATGGCTTGTACTCTTAAAAGGCCCCGCCGTAGTAGCCCAGTAGTAAGGGCGCTCGACTACTGCGCCCAAAGATGCGGAATCGAATCCGGCCTCGGAAGCCGTTTTGCAATGGAGGCGAAAAAGCAAGGCGCCCATTTTCTGTGCGGTGTCTGGGCGCGTAGCCTCAGGGCCCCAAGTGGTCGACAGTTACGGAGTCCTCCACTACGACGTCGCTCACAGCCTGAGTCGCTTTGCGACGTTAAACCTCCCAAACCAACTAAAACAATGTAATCTTAAAAGAAAACCGAGGTGGTTTTCAAGTGTGATAATTTTATAGGCTTGTGAAGTAGACTATTTGTTGATCACGTTTGTGAACTCATGTTTTCAATAATGCAATAAGACCAGTGCAGTTGCAGATTAAAAACCCGCCATTCAAATTTTTCCCGCCCCGCGCAACCGCTGTAGAGAAGAGCCGAGAGAGAAACGTCGTCCATGCTGACCGATGTGACGTAACTCTATCATAGCCTTAGGCGTACGCTTTTCCTCGCCTATAGCGTGCTTAGTGGGCATGCAAATATGTCAACGTAGTTTTGTGCAACCAATTCCATACTATTCAGCATGCGTCCATACAAGTGGCTGCGAGGATGTCTTTCATCGTTTCTCGTATTGTCAAAAGCTCGCAGCACAATGGAACGCTGCAGATGTTGGAAATGCATTCAAGCCGACCAAAGGAAACATATTATGCTTGAAGCATTTTCGTGATGGTGACGACTTGCAGAGTTTCTCAAAAAGACAAGGCTGATCCACGACGCGATTTATTCAGTTTTCTTGCACAAAAGAGTCAGGACAGTCATCAATAACAAGAACCCCTTTAATAAAATGAGATAAAGGGAGTAAGGACTTGTACTACTGGGTACGATCCGATTACTTTCTTATAGTTAAGGCCTCATTTGTTCTTGAACCGTTGCGTTAAGCGTTGGCTGCAATCACTTCACATAATGCAATCTCCTAATTGGATGGGCAGATAGCATCAGCGCATGGTTGTACTTCAGTGTCTCGCTTTCGTGTGCAAAAGTGCGCGCAATGTCATCTATCCTAAATATCACTCAACACACCAACTAAACACATTGATGATCATTTAACGAGCAGGCGATTAAAAACCCAGTGTACTGTACCAGGTTGTGACGGCTTTGCAAGATTTTTTCCCGCACAGGACGTACCTGTTCGTGGAAGTCGATGCAACCAGGCCTTGAGCGTAAAAAGCAAGTTTCGGTTCGATGTCTTTAAACAAGAAACACCCAATTTGTTTACATGTGGTCACGTTACTTTGAAGTCGTTGCTGCCTGGTCATGAATAACAGTTACCCGATTCATACGAAAACGTTTTAATTATTTATTTCTTTTTTGAGAACACAAATAAGTCAGAATTGAGACCAAAACGCTTTTTTAAAAAAGCGCATTTCAAAATATGGTTTTGTTATGAAGTTATAAGTTAGGTGGGGTGGCAGCTAAGCATTTAAAATACGCACCCATCGATTCACTGAACTTATACCGTGAGTATACGAAGAGGGAAGGGTTGTCTATGTCCCTGAATGTGTTATGACTGAAGCAATATTTTGCTCGGGTTTGACTTGGTCTCCAGCAAAACAGCTCCGTCAATGTCTTACCTGCATCGTACAGCTAGGCTACCGGGTGTCGCAAACTGCTCATTTGTACGATAGCAGCATTGTTCTGGTTCTTACATTTTTTCGTTTAGCCAAACTACGACACCGGGGGCTCGGAGGATAGAATTGTGCCACCACACCTAGAGACCTTTTTTCTGAACAATGATGTCGGTGTAGCAGTAGGCGTGTTATGGTGGTCTTGTGCTTTAAGTTTTCCCTTATTCCCAAGTATATGTGCGAAAAGGTTTCGCTGAGGGCCATGTAGTTCCTGCTAATAGTAGCACGCACTGCTTTTCAAATGCCTTACTCTGTACCACTGCACGTTTTCAAGCAAAGTTTGTCCACGCTGACAGCTGACCTCCGATATCTACAAAGGAGATTCTGCGTCTTATGTGGATTTATCTGGTGCGGATACCTACGTCGAAATGCTCGATAGTGCCTCAAGTCTGACATTGTCACTTTCACATTGATGTGGAGGGCTGTGATCAGCCTTCAGCGCAACACTGGAGCCCCATTGGCAGCTTCTCCGGATGCTCAGTTTTTGGACGTATTTGAGTCACTCTTGGCGGCATTGCAATAATTTACAATTTGCCACTTCTGAGTCGATGCACATGCGCCGCAGTGAAGTTATGCAAGGGAATGCACAAGGCCTGTGTAGTAATCTGAGTGACGACTTCCGACAGCGGGTACAGAAGTACCCGCTTTTCTGTGATTGTAATCAATGACCCCAAACTTCCGTCTGCCTTCGGCATTTCTGGATATGTTCAACTGGGGCGCCGAGAAGTAGACGAAACAAGCAATGTTTGTTTGTATACGTCAAGACATTGCGCACGTCCGCCATGTTCTGCAGCTCCACAACATGAATCATCATATTTATTTGACTTAACCCTACAAGGACAAGTCTTTTCTGTAACTGCGGCCTATATTTCACCGGGAGATGGCTTGTACCAGTAATATCTACTTTCAAAGGTCCAGTGTTGTGCAGCTCCTCGTACTATTGTGGGTGACCTTAATGCTCACCTCAACCCCGCCGGGGTGGCGCAGTGGTTACGGCGTTCGACTACTGTTCCCAAGGACGCGGGATCGAATCCCGGCCTCGGCGGCCGCTTTTCGATGGAGGCGAAAAGCAAGGCGCCCGTGTGCTGTGCGATGTCAGTGCACGTTAAAGAACCCCTGGTGGTCGAAATTTCCCGAGTCCTCCACTACGGCGTCTCTCATAGCCTGAGTTGTTTTGGGACGTTAAACCCCACAAACCAAACCAAACCTTAATGCTCACCTCCATCAGTGGGGTAGTGCCGTATTGAGCAATCCAGGAAGAAACCCTGGCAGACTTTACGCATATGCACGATCTCATCACTATAAACGAAGGCTCAACAAACAACGCTTCTACGTGGAACGACTTACAGCAGCTGCTTGGATATGGCGTTGGCTTCCAGACGCCTCTATCCATCTCTTAATTGGTGCAAGATAGTGGAAACACATGTGAGGGATCAAATATCAACGCACATATGCATCAAGTCGGTTGCAGCAAACCACTTCTTTCCGGGCGCAGTGCACAGATTGGCCTGCATTTAGGGCATCAGTGGAGACTTCCTGCGTGGACCTACAGTCACCATCTCAAAGAAAAGGCCGGATTACGTTATCTCTCATTGCGAACACTCGTTACGTTTGTGCGCCTGCGTCAGTGTCTAGCATCGACGTGGAATTTCAAATGCTACGCACAGTCTGTGGGCAGGCTGAAAATAAGTGGAAAGGAACGAAATCTGAATACGACCTCGTTCTTTTTTTACCTAGCTCGACGACAAGTTTTGCGCCACGTTGAGATGCTGGGACGACAATGCTGGATATAGTTCTGCTCATCACTGGATCCCCGTAAGCCACTGGCGAGTATCTCGCATGTTGCGAGAAGCTTCCCAGTCGAAAAAAACTACAGAACTGTGTCAAAAATACGACAAAATATTCTGTAGTTCTATCTTAACCATCAGATTTTTCTGTAGTTCTGTAGTACTTTTCTGTAGTTCTGTAGTTTTTCTGTAGTATATTTCTGTTGTCTGTAGTTCTGTAGCACTTTTCTGTTGTAACTACAGAAATTTCTGATGTTACTACAGAATATTCTGTTGTCACAACAGGTTTCCTGTCAAAAACCGCACAGAAATTCTGTCGTACCATCAGAAAATTGTCTGTAGTTTTTTTCGACTGGGTTGCGCGCACCTCCGCAAGAAAGGCACCCTTTCCGTGCCCTGGCTCTTTATCAACGCCGCATTGACGTTGACGTAGCCGACATTTTCTGTAAAATGGTTGCGGGCACAACCCAGGCAGTCACCAGTTTCAGAGGTTTTTGGGCCACCTTCACCGAACGACCAATATTGACGCCTTTTTCAATTTCTAAAATAGCCGCCGCTCTTGTCTCTTATCGGCATTCATTTGCGCCTGGTCCGGACGAGATTTCTTATTCAACTTTATCAAATCTAGGCAAGGATGGTCGAACTGCGCTACTTAATTAGTTCAGTGCCATAAGGGCTTCTAGTAATGTTCCTGAACACAGGAAGATAGCTGCCTGGTTTCTCTTTCGAATCCTAGAAGGCTCCTTTTCGAGCTTACCTCATACTGGCCAGTTGCCCTAACAAGCTGTGTTGGAAACGTTATGGAACAAATGGGGCTGACGAGGCTTCAGTGGTTTCTAGAGACTAATTATTTTTATCCGATTATGATGTCAGGATTTTTTCGAGGACGCTTTTCTTTCCTCAGCGCCGTCTTAATGGTCGCAGTTGAACACGAAAATCGTCCTCGTCGACTAGTAGCTGCTGTCTTTTTAGATATAAAGGGGGCTTACGACAACATGCTCTATAATGCTATTATTGATGGACTTGACCACGCGAGAGTCGGTGGCGGGCTGTACCTGTGAATTGTGAGCTATATCAACGGCCACTCTGTTTACATGACTACGCCTGATGCAGATACTACCCGCTACAAGTTCAGTCATGGAGTTCCACAGGGAGGATTCTGCAGACCAACTTTATTTGATATTGCGTCATTGGCCTGGCGAGGGAAATGCTAAATAGTGCATATGCTAACGACATCTGCATATGGGCCTCTGGTTGAACCTGGCGATACATACTGCGAGATTGCAGCGAGCTGTATAATCGACATTCATGTACCCACGGCGCCAAGGTTTGCTTTAACGTCAGTGTGCAGTGATGGCATTTACAGGACAATGTGTATCGACTTCTCTTCATGGATTAATGATACCGTATGTCTCCAAACAGATTCTTGGCAGTAAACATTGAGTGCAAACTATCTTGATCGAAACATATTATTATGGTGAAGATAAGACTAATCAAATTTTGCTATATTCTT
The DNA here is from genome assembly GCA_023969395.1 of Amblyomma maculatum. Classification (NCBI taxonomy): domain Eukaryota; kingdom Metazoa; phylum Arthropoda; class Arachnida; order Ixodida; family Ixodidae; genus Amblyomma; species Amblyomma maculatum. Next base: position 8,769 of record JAJIZL010115584.1, on the reverse strand, counting down.
CGTTTCATTGCAGGCATCAAATGGGGTGCAACGGAGCTCTCCTAATAATAATAATACTGCTTCACAGGAAGGGAAAGGCGCAGTATCTGTCACACTTGTAGCTGTGGACACCTGAACCACGCCGTAAGAGAAGGGAGGAAGGTGGGATTGAAAAGGGATAGAGGGAAAGAGGAGCCGCAGTGGAGGGCTGCGGAGTAAGTTGGACCACCTGGAGATCTTTAACGTGCGCCATCGCACAGCAGATGGACGCCTCTTGGTTTCGCCTCCATAGAAACGCAGCCGCCGAAGTCGGGATCGAAGCCGGGTACTCCGGCACAGTAGTCGGGCGTCTTACCACTGCACCATCCCGGCGGGGCACGGAGCTCTCCTTAATACGGCTTTACGAGACCCTGTTTGTTGGCTACCTCCGGTACTGTTTCCCGGTACTCTCTAATATTGTCACGGTATTGGCGACTGGGGCTAGGTTAACTGAGCAGGTACAGGTGGAATTACACAGTCAAAGGTTTAGGTACGTCCTGCGAGTCCGGAGCCGATTCACTTCGTCTTTTTCTCCAAGCGCCACTTCAACGTCTTTCGCAGCGCCCTGGCATTCCTCCCTCCTTAAGCGTGACGCACACGGCACACGTACACACAGTTGGACAAAAGCAAACGAGAAAAAAAAGTTTGCAGATGCCGTTTTTCAGTTACCGCGGAAAATACGGCTTCATGCGTAGGACATGAACTGTCTCTGGACGAGGTAGCCGACGGCCTCTCTGCTCTGGGCCATCTGGGAGCACATCATAGTTAACGTCACTGAGGCGCCGCAAGGTTTTATATGGTCCCAAGTAATGGCAAATCAGCTTTTCTGATAGGCCATGGCGCCGAACAGGAGTCCACACCCACACCTGGTCCCCGGTGTTGTAGGAAGCTTGTTTGTGGTGGAGGTTGTACCGGCGTAAATCCTTGTCCTGTTGCTGGGCGATGTGGACGCGTGCTAGTTGGCGTGCTTGCTCAGCATCTTAGGCAAAGTGCTAGGCATCGGTAGAAAGCTCGGAATCTGTTTTGCAAGGGGGGATTGCGTCCAGCATCGTCCGAACCTCCCTGCCGTAAACTAGGCAAAACGGCGTGAAGCGTGTCATCTCTTGGACTGCCGTATTGTACGCGAATGTCGCAAATGGTAGGATAGCATCCCAAGTCATGTGCTGGGCGTCGACATACATCGCCAGCATATCCGCAATGGTCTTATTAAGCCTTTCCGTCAGCCCGTTGGTCTGCGAATGGTAAGCAGTAGCCTTTCGATGCACCGCACCGCTGAGATGAACAGCTTCGGCCATCATTTGTGAAGTAAAGGCAGTCCCTCTATCAGTAATAATACAGGTCGGAGCACCATGCCGCAGCATGATCTGGTGTACAAAGAAATGGGCAACTTCAGATGCTGCACTACTAGGTAACGCTTTGGTCTCGGCATATCGAGTCAGGTAGTCTGTGGCGATGATTATCCAACGGTTGCCACCGGAGGATCGAGGGAAAGGACCGAGAAGATCCATGCCGACTTGATGAAACAGTGCGCGTGGTGGTATTATGGGCACGAGGAGGCCTGAAGGCATTGATTGCGGAACCTTCCGACGCTGACATTGCCGACAGCTCTTGACATAGCGCTTAACAACAGTGGCAAGGTTGGGCCAGTAGAATGTCTTTCGTATTCTAGCAAGCGTGCGAGTATAGCCCAAGTGGCCAGAAGTTGGTTCATCGTGGCACGTGGAAAGGATTTCCTCTCGCAGAGCTGCGGGTACCACGAGGAGGTAGGTTCTCGAATCGGATCAAGAGCTGTGCTTATAGAGTACACCATTTCTCAGGCAGAAAGTTGAAAGGCTCCGAGAAAAGCACTTAGGTATTGTGGCTGGCTGACCTTCTAAATAACCAATCAGGGCTCGTATTTCTGGATCAGCACGCTGCTGCTGAGACATATCTGAAGCATCAAAGTTCCGAGAAAACTGCCAGAGTCACCCGTGTGTGGTGAAGCGAGCTCGACGGGCGCACGAGAGAGCGCGTCAGCATCTTCATGCTTACGTCCGGACTTAGACTATAGTGAGGTCAAACTCCTGCAGGCGAAGGCTCCATCGCGCCAGGTGGCCGCATGGGTCACGCAGGTTGGCCAGCCAACACAAGGAATGGAGGTCAGTGACCACTTTAAATGGGCGACCATAAAGGTAGGGGCGAAATTTTGAAGCAGCCCAAATAATAGCGAGGCATTCCTTCTGAGTAGTTGAATAGTTCATCTCGGCGCGGGATAAAGTACGGCTGGCATAGGCGACGACTCGTTCCACACCCTCTTGACGTTGCACGAGAACCGCCCCAAGGCCAATGTTACTGGCGTCAGTGTGGATTTGTCTCACCGTGCTCATCGAAATGGGCTAGAACAGGCAGCGATTGGAGACGGAGACGCAACTCGGTAAAATCAGCTTCTTGCTCGTGAATCCAAACAAAAGGGGTGTCTCCCCGGGTTAGCCGAGTCAGCGGTTCAGCAAGATCAGCGAAGTTATCGATAAAACGCCGGTAATAACTGCACAAGCCGAGAAATCTGCGAACAGCTTTCTTGTCACGTGGAATCGGAAATTCCGCAACAGCAGTAAGATTGTCAGGGTCGGGCTTCACACCGGCAGCGCTTACGACATGACCGAGGAATTTAAGCTCTCGGTAGCCAAAGTGACATTTCTGTGGCTGAAGTGTCAAGTTAGCGGATCGAAGGGCTTCTAATACTGACCGCAGGCGCTTAAGATGTTGTGCAAACGATTCTGCGAAGACCACCACGTCATCTAGGTAGACTAGGCAACACTGCCATTTAAGCCCGGCGAGGACAGTGTCGAACATACGCTTAAATGTGGCCGGCGCGGAACAAAGTCCGAAAGGTAGAACTTTAAATTTGTAAAGTCCGTCGGGTGTGACAAAGGCCGTCTTTTCACGATCTCGCTCATCTACCTCAATCTGCCAGTAGCCACTTTTTAGATCGATTGACGAAAAGTACTTGGCACGCCGAAGGCGGTCGAGAGAGTCGTCAATCCGCGGCAATGGGTAAACTTCCTTCTTGGTTACGGCGTTCAGCTTGCATGCGGTAATCGACGCAAAAACGTAACGTGCCGTCTTTTTAACTAGAACGACTGGTGAGGACCATGGGCTATTGGAAGGCTGGATAACATCATCTTCGAGCATTTGTTTAACTTCTGACTTAATAACTTCGCGCTCGGTCGGAGACGCGGTAGGGGTGCATGTGAATTGGGCTCAATCATCGAACGTCACGATCTGGTGCTTGGCAATGGGAGTCTGATGCACTTTTGACGATGAGTAAAACACTCTGAATTCGAGTAACAATGAAAACACCTGTTCAATCTGGCTCGCCGATAGCTCTGAGCTAATATTGCGGTTGTCGAGGGATGTGGGCGGTGGCACGGTTTCTGTGGACAAGCACTCTGAGACTTCGGACATGCGTTCCGCGAAAGCTACGGAAGTGTTCCGAAAAAGGTGTCGATACTCGTGCGAAAAATTGGTAACAAGTACCTTGGACTGACCACAGTTAAGATGGATCAAACTGCGAGCCACGCAGACACCCTGCGTCAATAGAACGAGATGTTAGTTTCGGCTATTGTGTCACCATCGTGAAGGTCATTGCATTTGACATTAACGAAGGTGCTGGTTTGGGGTGGCAGCGTGACACTCACTGTCCGCATAAGCTTGAAGCACATTGAGTGGTCGCTCTGTACTGCTGAGGGCCACTGCTTTCTCTGTAGAAAACGAGACCTTAAAATCCCGGAGGTCAATAATTGCGCCATATTCACGAAGAAAATCTATGCCCAGAATTAGGTCACGTGAGCAGCTTTATCAGGACGAGGCAGCTTACCACAATTGTCGACTCTTGAATTTGAACCCTGGCTGTGCACATGCCTAAAGAAGTAACCAGATGGCCACCCGCAGTGCGAACGTGTGTACCAGCCCACGGAGTCGAAACCTTCTGGAGGATCGCGGCAAACTGGCTGCTCAAAATAGAATAATCAGCGCCAGTATCGAACAAAGCTCGCACATGGCGACCGTCCAGTATTACTGGTATGTCCAACGACAGCTGCTCTCGAATATCGGGCTTCTGAGTGTTTGAGCGCTCTGCGTCGGTGTACGCGGTATGCTTCACCTGCAATTCGTCGTTGTTGCAGGCGCGTTTTTGCGGTGTCCGTTCCACCGGCAATTCGTCGTCGTTGCGGGTGCGTTGTCGCGTCAACTGTTCCACCGGCAATTCGTCGTTGTTGCGGGTCCATCGTAGCGCCGTCTGCTTCACCGGCAATTCGTCGTTGTTGCGGGTGCGTTGGTGCGTCGTCGGTTCCACTGGCAATTCGTCGTCGTTGCGGGTGCGTCGGGGGGGGGCGTCGAGGTAACGTTATAATCGGCAACCGCGGACTTTTCCAATGTCGATTCGTAGTCTTTCCCTGCCCGCGTCGATGGGGGGTCTCCCGCGCAGCGATGTCCAGCGAACCTACCTCCGAAGGTCGCTGGTTTCAGTTTTCCCGCTGGGGGCTGGGCAATCGGCCCTGCGCTGACCATGAGGACCTCGCAGCAGACGGCGAAGGGCGAGCCCTGGGCGACGGTGATCGAGATTGCCGCAGACGAGACGGAACACCACGGCGCTGGACATTGACGAAATCTTCAACGGCACGGGGCCGTTCGCCGTAGCGAGGCCGCGGAGAATCGGCGGAAAAACCTTCGAGGCCCAGTCGACGGTAGGGACAGCGCCGATAGACATGACCCGGTTCGCCGCAGTGAAATCATAAAGGCCGTCTGTCGGGGGTACGCCACTCGTCTGCTTTCCGTCTAGGCGGTCGGGAATCCGTTACGTACTGGATCACGGGGGCTGGTGTTGTCGGTGCAGCTAAGTTTGCAGGAATGAGGGTCGGCGACTGGGGTGGAGAGTATTGTAGCACCTCAGCGTATGTGGGACGCTGACACTCAGGTGGCGTAAGAGGAGGAGCAGGGTGAGGTTCACCGCTTGGAAACGGAGGCTGGAACGCTTGCTGCACTTCGTCGCTGACAACGCTCGCAATGGAGGTAGAAGCTGGTTGAGATGCGCCATACAACAGTCTGAGTTCGTCGCGCACAATCGAACGTACGAGCTCCCGTAGCGCCGATGCGTCCATGCCATGTGATGGTAACTCGGCAGAGACGAAGGTGGCGTGGACGGTACGATTCTGTGCAGAAGCTCGCTGCTGAAGCACTTTTTCTATCGTGGACGTTTGCGCAAGAAATTCTGCGACAGTTTTCGGTGGGCTGCGCACCAGGCAAGCAAAAAGCTGCTCTTTGACGCCAAGCATGAGGTAGCGCACCTTTTTGTCCTCGGATATTTCTGCCCGCTTTAAGAGGCGTGTCATGTCTTCGATATATGCCGCGACGATTTCGTTAGGCATTTGAACCCGTGATTGGAGAGTGCGTTCGGCCCATTCGCGGTGATCTGAGCTACCATAAGTAGCCGCAAGATGACGCTTGAACTCACTCCAGGAAAACAGCTGGTCTTCATGGTTCTCGAACCATGTCCGAGCGCCATCCTCAAGGCTGAAGTAGACGTTGCGAAGCCGGGCGGCGTCATCCCAGAGGTTGAAGGTAGCTACCCTTTCGTAGTGCTGCAACCGGTCATCGTCGTCTTCATAGGTGTTCCCGTGAAAGGTCTTTAGGACGCGGGGGTTCTGAAACGTCACGGAAGTAGGGGCCGCTCCAGACATTGCGACGACGTCGTGGCTGCCGGTAGTCATGGCCGATGGGGAAACTCAGGTAGTAGGCCAGGTTGCCTGCGGCTGGTGCGGTGAACAGGCGCTTCCTCGAATATATGACCAGCACTCCTGCTTAGCGGAGGGGTACGGGACATCAGACCTGACCTCCACCAAATTTGTCACGGTATTGGCGACGGGGGCTAGGTTAACTGAGCCGGTACTAGTGGAATTTTACAGTCCAAGGTTCAGGTACGTCCTGCGAGTCCGGAGCCGAGTCACTTCGTCTTTTTCTCCGAGCGCCATTTCAACGTCTTTCGCTCCGAGCGCCCCCTGGCAATATGAGCATTAAATGCTTGCGGCCTTCAGAGAGCATGCAAGCGCAGGCATGCAAGCGCAGGCCTTCGACTGCCCAGATGCACCTCTAACAAAGACACAACTGAATAGGCACACGCTCGCCCAATATCCCTCTACTTGTCACGCGAACCGCTTATTGTATATTTAAAAATGCTTACACGACACCGTTATGACCCACTGAGCAAGATTCTAGATGAGCGGTCAGACGGCAGGTTTACAAGAGCAGTCCGCTGCCATCAGTCGCAAGTACCAACAGCATATACCCTCCCATATCGCCCCGACCAACCACCATAGGTGATGGATAAATGTTCGGTGCAGATACGTGCTCCCGTGATATTTAAAATCAATGACGCTAATTAGCGGGCTCAGACAGCTACTCTGGCACACGCCCGGTCAGAATATCAAAATTATAATAACGTTTGCAATGACGGGTCTGTTCGAGCGCTGGCATCCTTGCAGCTGTGGTCATACCCGCTCAGAAAACGACTCTCCATTACCTTTTAGAGCGCACTTCTACTTCAACATCTGCTGATCTTGCAGCCCTTCTCGAATCTCCTCAGTTCATATGTGTGGAACCATCTAAATTTAGTGTATATTCAAGCGCTCAACAACTGCACTCCAAATTTTGGAAACTTTCTTATGCCACACCGCCTACCAGTCTCTGGCACTGAACGTAACATATCTCCTTACATCTGCCCGACTGCAGGGCCACAGGATAATTTTTCAATGGATAATTTCAGCCCACTGCGGACTCCGTGAGAATGAACTGGCTGATGCTGAAGCAAAACGTGCCCTCAGCATTCAGCAATAGCTTCCATATACCTGTGCCTTTTTCAAGAACGGATACCACGTGTCTTCTTACAATCTGTATGAAGCATGCTACGACGGCTTATTGCTCCCAGCCAGACGCCCGACACATCAGTCTCAGGAACGATCGAACACTGACATTTTATGTTACAATTTCCGTGCCATCATGCATGCTTACTACATGAGCTTCTTTTAAACGTGGCTTTCGCGCACAGATACTTGCATTTAATTGGACAGGCGGACGCTCCAGAATGTTCAACTTGTGGCATCTCCGAGACAGTGGACCATATATTATTTTTGTGCCCTATGTATGCTCGTGCATGAAAAGTGCTAGTCGTTTCCTAGAAGAGTTTGGACAACAGGCCTCTGTCGTAGCAGTAGCAGCTGGACACTTCGAGCACAAGGGGATGGATTTCGAGGAAGTGCAAGCTATTGCCGATTTTCTTTAGCGCCATCGGACTTTACTCGCGCTTCTAAAGCAAGTATCCGTGCTTGTATATATTGCTACGCGATGACGACGCCAAAGTGTGTCCTCTTGCCTCGTGGAAGGGACAAGGGGATGACGAATACGTGGGACTGGTTCCGTGTTGCTGCTCGCGGCTATGCCACTTCAAACTGTGCTGTAAATATACTTTAAATGCATAGAGTTTCCACGTAACATCTTGGCGGATGTGCGGCCGTTGATCCCGCCGTCAGCATTCGCACGACGGAATTCCACAGCGGCCGCCTGCTTTCCTGCCCAAAGATTCCTCTAGATACCGTCTCCACATCAACGGGGGCCTTGCCATCGGTCATCCTCACCCACCCCCGAGATCCTGGCAGTTTCACTGGTACTGGCACTACGGACGTGAATGAATCGATACGCAAGTACGAACGCGTGAGCACCTAAACTCGCTGGGACCCCACCCTCATGCTAGCGTATGTTGTTTTTACCTCGAGGGCACTGCGCTCGCCAAGTACGAGACTCATGAAGATCAGCTGACCAATTGGGATACTTGCAAAGTGAAGCTCCGCGAGCACTTTGGAAAGCCCCTTGGTCGAGAGCTTAAAGCACGCGAACCCTTGAGACCCGTTTCTAGACAGCTACCGAATCATACGTGGCCTACATCCAAGACGTCCTCACCCTTTGCCAAAAAGTAGATCACAACATGTCGGAGTCCGCCAAAGTTGGTCATATCGTGAAGGGCACCGCAGAGGATGCATTCAACCTGCTTGTGTACAAAGATTGCAACACAGTTGATGCCATCATCAAGAATGCCGCCCTTTTGAAGACACCAAAAATCGTCGCATAGCCCACTCATTTGCCCGCCTTCCAAATACTGCTCCGACTTCTTTGTGTCAAGATTTGCCGTCCCAACACCAGCCAACTTCGACCGAAAATGTAACGCGTATCGTCCGCCGCGAACTCGAGGCCATTGCTCCCGCTACCTTGCCGCCACATTTGGCCGACGGCCACCACCCTGACGTTCCCCTAATTCAGGCCGTTGTCCGCCAAGAGCTCGCCACCTTGGGTCTCAACTCTGTTGCTGCCATCAGCCCGCCCACTGTCGCCGGCGTTCACTCTGTTTATCCTGGTCGACTTCCTTATGACACCGACGTTCGCACAGTTTATCCTGACCGACTTGCTTATAACCCCTACGTTCGGAACCTTTATTCTGGCCGACCTGCCTATGTTGCCTAGTGTAGACGCAATCCAGATGAATGGCGCACATCTGATAACCGACCTATTTGTTTTACTTTTTCCTGCGTCGGCCATATTGCCCGTTATTGCCGAAATCGTTGGTTCCAGCCACAAAGGTCCCACCTGCCACCTTCCTCTATCTACGATTACCACTCTCGTCCATCCCCACTTCGTCGTGACCCTTCAAGCACAGCCGCTGATACT
>JAJIZL010115466.1:0-11217 GCA_023969395.1 Amblyomma maculatum | reverse complement strand
ATAATTCCTAAACAAACGCCTCAAGCATGGCTTGTGTTCTGTGGCAGCAAAATTTCCCTACGATGCCTCCAAGCTGCCTTGAACCATGGTGACCATGAGAAACTTGTAGCCGAAGTACGACGTCTGCACCATGAGGCAAGCATCTGCCAGTAGCTACCAAGCCGTAGTGGCATGGTTGGCAACAAATTAGCCGATGATGCTGCTCTGTCGGCTCACAACACAGCCAAGATCTTTCAGATGTAACTGACAAGAGGCGACGCATGAAGACACTCTCGGATGCTTGCCCGAAGCATGACTAGACAGCCATGATCTACCCTTGCAGGCTGCACTTCACGTTCGCATCACTTCAACCCCTTACTGAAAAGCAAAATACCAGTCGAATTCCCCTGATGTGATGCTACGCTCTTATCACACTTTTAGTTGGGTTTGGCGCCTACTAACGCCTCTTCCCATCTCATCGTAATGGCTGACTTTCCAATGTGTGACGAGTGCGAACGTGACGAAACCACCAGGCACGTTCTGCCTCTCACACAAAAGAAGATTCCAAGACTACGGGCAAAATCTTTATCACAAAGGGAAGTAGTGAAAGCTCCACGATTATACATTTCAAGTGTGCGCCCTCTCTTCCTTTAAGTTATTGAACTATGAACGCGTAAAAATCTAATTTCATTACCGCTCTATGGTGCCATTTTCTCCCTTTTGCTCCCCGCCTCATGTGTATAGAATAGCCGACTCGACATCTCCTAGTATAGTCTCCATGCCTGTCCTGTTTCACTCTCGCTCTGTAAACGCTAGGCGAAATTGTGGTATGTTTGTTTAGCTCAAAATTTAACATTCCTTATAAAACATGTCAATAAAGTCGCCCGTATGAGCGCTTCTCGGAAACCCTAGTAAAACGTGGGACAATGGGACAAAACAAAAAAAAAGAAGAATAATGGCAGTAAATAAAAACACAATTGCAACTCGTAACTGTGTTTCCTTTAGTTTGGTCGAGTCCCTTCACAATCGAATTGTGTTGCCACAGAAACCTCTCAGGAAATCGCACTTCGTACGCCTTTTTTCTTTTCCCCACACTTTGTTGCCATTTCCAACCAGTTGCAAGTTTTATCATAATCTGCAGGCAATGCACATGTGCAGAGGATTGGAGTGCCTGCTACATGTAACCAGGTCACGCACCAGTTCTAATGTCAAAGGTCAGAACTCTGTGTGTGTTTTTATTTTCAAAGGACATGACACTAGTTGCAGGACCAACGTTTTATCACAGGAATAATTCCTAAACTGTAAATATAATTATCCTCGCATTTTCTAAGTATCTGCTGGGTTTTTTCTTCCCAGCGTGTCATTTTATACCTACCGCAGTTAGAACGTTACGATAGATTTGTGACCCTTTAGAAAAGAAGTCCACCGTATCTACCGCATTTCTTCTTTTGATCAACATAGAACATGAAACGGTAGGCTACAGCGCACTACTGAAACATTTATCAGAAGGGTTCAAAATATAAAAACAATCATAAATATATTAGCGGGTCTGCATTTACCTTCTTCATAGCAACGTTGTTTGACTTAGCTAAGAAGCGTCATATATTGCAGAAAAGGCCCTGCAAAGTTTGCTGATGAGATGAAACATGTGTGGGTTAGTGTACTTGTAGCTTGGAGCGTTTTTTATTTGCATCAAAAGTGTGCCGCACGGCACCGACTTATGAAGGGGACTGAAATGCAGGGCGTTGTTCTAGGTCCAAAAGGTTTAGGAGGCCTGTGGCATCAGGTTTTTTAGCCCTAGGGGTTTATTTAAGGCTACAGCGGACACCACGTAAGAGATGATTGCTTTATTCACTTTTCTAAAAGACTGAATGCGTGTCAGTTAACTTTTATTTTAGCGGGTATTTTTCATTTGCAGAGTTGGAGCTTGTCCACCAAATAGTATAACCGAGGAAAAAATGTGAAAGGTGCGTAGCGCGAGTTTTAAAGACCGTGGAAGTCAGCCTAATAAGTAGCTTCCCAAAGTAACACAATCCAACCCGCCCGTGTGGCATTGATCACTTCACCCAGAGTGTCAATCACTTAGCCTCTTCGATTATCCACCTCTGGCAGCCCGCGTGTCGGCCTCGAGCGGAGGAGCCGTTCGTTTTTTCTCCGGTCTCTCCGGCCACTCGCGGTTACTGCGGTTACTACCAGAACATATTCGTATATCCGGTTGGGCGATGTTTGGCTGCCTGCAGGCTGCCGGACTTGCCAGGACGATTTTGTGCTGGCTGCGCTGAGCTACGCTCGGCCAGATAGCAGACTACGGAGAGGTGAAATGGAAATGGGCAGTGGAAATCTGGACCAGTTGGTGCATAGCGGCGAGGAAAACCAGTCAAAGAAACGAAAGACGAGAAGAGAGATGCTCCCACCACGGCGACTGGTTCTAGTAGGCCAAAGAAGGCCACGATCTCGCGGGGTGCAGAGTTGGCCTTGAAGCAGTAGGAAAGCATGCGTGCTCGGCATGTGATGGAAGCTATAGCGCTAACACAAAACGTAGCCTGGCTACCGGGAGAGTGCACGTCTAGAAAGAGTCTCAGCGTAGAGGAAACGCTCTGTGGAAGAGTTGAAATCTGTGCCAGTTGGTACATAGTTACGATGAAAGCCAGTCAGAGAAACAAAGGACGAGAAGAGAGATGCATACACACCAGTCGCCGTTGTGTGTGTATCTCTCTTCTCGTCCTTCGTTGCTTTGACTGGTTTTCCTCGTAAGGAAGTGGGGAGTGTGTGCAGCCATTTTTACATGGACTAGATGGACCTGTGTGCGTGATGCGACGTTTCGTTCAATCTCGAAGCCACCATAGGTGCTCGTTTCGGCGGTTCAGTGGTGCACATCATCTGTGATGTCTTTTTCAACTGTCGCTGCCTACTTATTTTGAGTACGTATGGCATCATATCACTTCTGGCCATTTACCAGCGGAGTTCTGCGCGCACAGTGTATTCGGATTCGCCTAATATGCTTCAACCGTCAAGTTTATAGTCTCGGTTTCTTCTATGATGTTGTTCCAGGACTTTTTCAAATGTGGCAGCGAATTGCTTGCCCTAGTACGTGCGCGCGCATTCATGCATATCGAAAAACTAGAAAGCATCCAACGCAAAGCAGGAAGATTTATCTAGAACAAGTGCGATCAGGATTCAATTACGTAATTGCTTCAAAAATATGGTTTCATCAATAAGTGAGAGGCAATGCCTTTATAATTTGAAGTTCTCTCGCGGTTAAAAACAGGACATTACAATATTGACACATCTAGCATTATCAGTTTCTCGAAAGATTACAAAACGCGATTACACGAAAAAACAATAACACCCCTAACCTTAAGAGTTAATTTTTTTAATATTACTTCTTACGAAACATAGTTTACTAAAAAAAACCTCAGTAACGACGCAGTACCGCAGAAATCTATAATATTGATACGGGGCAGAAGGCTAGCACAGGAAACCACAGCAGGTGATGAGCAAGTGTTCACAGCACAGCAGAGCAGAACACAGCAGGCGTTCAGGCAAGCTCAACGGTTTCTTCTGCTTCGTCGTCTCTCACTCTATTTTCTATCGTCGTCCTCTTCGGTGGCATATACGTAACAATATCATTTCAAGAGCACATGAAATAATTCACCAACATTGTTGTACCTTTCTGTATGCTGAATTGTATATATCTCCCACTTTGCTAAGGTCTTGACCAAGGAACGCAGTATATATAAATAACTAAATAAATAAATAATTAGCACTCCAAGACTGCGCTTTGCGGACACCGTTTACTGTTTAGTTGTAACTCAATGCGTCTATGAGGGAGTCATCGTCTTTCATTATTGCAAGTTTATATTTAGAGATCACCATCGATTATATTGACATAATATTGCGAATCTGAAAAATACTTGTGCCGTTGAAGAAATATGGGACTTTACATGCAAAGCGTTGAAGCATTTCTTCAAAAGACTACATTTAATAGCACTTTCAGCTGTCGTTGTTGCAAATACGAGTCATCCGTAGTTTAGAGCTTAAAACAAAGGGTTATAGAGTAGCATAATTACAGACATCGAAAAAATAAAACAATGTCTTCGCATGGTTCCAACTGTTATAGCAAGCTCATTAAGCAAGTAAAAGATGTGGTCACTCTAAGACACTTCGTATGTAAAATATACGCTTGGTGCTCTATAAGACCACATGAATTCTATTCTGGTTTAGCCTAGTTCAACAAAGGGAAGCTCAACGAAAGTGTAGTGGCGGTCAAACATTACAGCTTGAGTTTTAGCGACATTAATGTGAGAAAATTTGCTTACTGCCCAAGTGTTGATGTCATCTAAAGCTTTATTTGCTCGACTGGCAAGACCAGTGCTCGAAGTACCTGGAAAAACACACTGGTATGATCTGCGTAACTTTTGTACTTAGCATCGCTGGCGATTTGAACAATAGCATTAATGAAGAGAACAAAGAGAAAAAAAAGAAAGGGGACCAAAATAATATCTTCAGGGACACCAAAAACAATGGGTTTACTCTGAAAACATTCACCAGCAATGTAACAAACTGGGACCTATATCGCAGATATGACGAAATTAGAAACAAAACTTTACCTTTGATTCATCAATGATCCAATTTTCTAAGTAAAACAGATTGATTAACAGGGCCAATGGCTTATAGTAAATATAAACACAATCCGAACACCATGTATTTCAACTTCCAGTTTTGCAGTATAAATTCTTTTTGAGCAAGAAAATCTAATTCTGGCGATTTGTTTTTACGAAAATTATATTGAGCCTTAGGGACAACTTTGCATCGGTCGGTGAAAGAGGACAGTCGTTTCAGAATAACGTTTTCCAGGCCTTTAGATAAAAACGCATGGGATGCATATGTGGCGGAAATTTGATATTTCTTCTTTTTCCCATTTTTAAAGAACAGCACAACTTTTGCTGTTTGCATAAGACGCGTTAAACATCCGCACAGCAAAGACAGGTTGAATATGTGAGCAAGGGTAGCCGCAAGGATAACGATGACTATCTTATCTGATGTATCTGAAAACTTCACGCATCTGTAGCTTTACTGTTGCTTAGTAATAAAATGTCGTTCCGACTTTATTTATCGTAACAGGCTCTAGAAATACTGTTTCGCGATTCTGGGCACCCACTGAGGAGAAGATAGGATAGTTACATGAAATGTTGGCAAAAGAGAATCAATATTCATTGAAAGCATCAGTTAGCTGCGCCCCCTTCAGTTCCATCCCTTCTCGAATGAGTTCGTGGTTAGATCTAGACATTTTTCGAAGAGTGAATTTAACAATTTCCAGATATTATTAGATCAACTATCGGTTGAATCAGATCGGTATATAGAATATACCCCTTCTTAGCAACACGAAGGGTTTTAGTGAAATATTTACAGAATGTTTTGAATTGTGACAACGCTTCATGGCACCTAATTTGTATAAACAGTGGATAAATTTTATCTCTTTTCTTGATTGACAAATAAAAGTTCGTTCGGTCTGTCCCGCTGCTCTCAGCTGTTGAAGAGAGCTGTCGCTGCCCCATCAGAAGAATAAACTTAAGCTCAGATCTCTTCACGAGAAGAGATGGCCTGTCCAGAACTAAGCCGCACATGATACTGCACTTACACCACATTCTTCCCATGTTTTAGTTTGTCTCAAGAGGTAGCTGGACCTTCCACTTCTAACTTCCTCGGATCCAAACAACCACGTTAAGACGGCGCTCATATAGCCTCCGGAACGTTGACGAGCATGTGCAGATTTAGCAGCTCTACAAGCTTAAAGTCTTATTTACATCTACGCTGAAAGCCTTCTACACAGCTTCTCGGTACATTCGATCAAATTACTCTTCCAGCAGCTTTCAGCAAACCCCATGATCCTCACTAATTCCTCATTTCTAGGCTTTTTTCAAAATCTGTCTTAGCCGATTAGGTAATAATCAACAGGAAGCTTTGTCTGCAGGACTGCAAGCTGCAACTCATTCCAGTTGGGAAGAGGAAAGCTGACCGCCTCCGGATCCGCAACTTCTTCGGCTATAGGCGGCTCGCCACCGGGTGGAACTGGCGCTTTTCAGTGAGCTGCTCTCTTGAGAACGCTGAGACACACAACACCGACTAACAGCAGCTGAACTTCGACATGGGAAGTGCCTTTCTCGTCAGTGATGGCAGGACTGGTGTACATCTTTAGACTCAATTTTCACTTTTCAATAAACATGGCGTACCTTCCGGTGCCTGGAAATTGGCAGGTGTTCAAAGCACCCCGTAGGTAACGCCTTTCTAGCATCTGGACTGACGCCAAGCCATCCTGCATCAGCGGTAGTCAGGAATTTCTAAATTTCGACCATATTCTAGCTCCGTTCGACAGCCTGAATACTCACTTTCTCACTTTCAAGGAAAGAGGACGTTGAAGCTATTTAAAATCTTTTCAGAATGGTCGAGTTTCTTGCAGCTATTGAACGAACGTAACCGCACAAAACTCCGAGATGGTGCCGATCCCTGCGCCCGCGAAGCTTCGAAATTGGGCAGCGTGCGTCTAATAGTGCTTATGTCGACACTTTGAAACCTACTAGAACGCATGTTACCTTTGCGCCTGTCATGGGGGCTTGAACGGTACCCCTGGCACCACCTCGCTCAGATTGGCTTTCGCACTCACTGGGGTATTTATGATTGGTTGGGTCACCTTTCAATTATGGTAATACTAGGCAGCAGACCTCGCAAATTCCGCACCACTCAACAAGGTCTACGACTTCAACAAGGCATACGACAACGTCGGCCAGTCAGCAATTCTAGTCTTTCTAACTGGCTCTATATTCAACTCGGAGTATGTACCTTAGTAAGATTGTTCCTGGAAAATTGTTCCACCTTCATCTTTCGTTGGAAAGGTCTAATCTTGCTCTAGAACGATGACATTCTGATGAAGTTTTCTTATTTCTTGCTTTGTAGTTGTGCCATTTCTCGAATATTCACCTTACATTACCTGTTTTGAGCATAGAAGTACTGATATTCTGTAATTCATTGTAACCACCCTGTAACCGCCTCAGGCCAACAAAATAAATATATCTTCCTACGAGTGGTAAAAAAAAACTGTTGGCCACTTCAGTCTAATAGTGCTGTATCTCGGGGCTCCATCCTGACCCAAATGTTACTGAAAATGGCGCTTCTGCCTTTGGCATAGCAACTGCTACCATTCTGGAAATGTTTTTATTTTTTACTTATACGGCTGTCGTAACGGTATGGTCACTAGACACGAATCTAAGCCGCTAAGAATTCGACCTTCGGACTGCGCGGTAGAAGACATATCAGGGGTGCGCAAAAATTGGCCCAGCGTTCTCGGTAAAAAAGACAAACTTTATGTTTATCACCTGCCCATGGAGTAGACGCAGACTTTCGCTAGAATTGATGCACTTGTCGTCAAACGACCTTCTACTCACCACCACTTCGTCGATGCGAGTCCTTGGGGTCGAACTGGAAATTTTTTGTTCTACAGCGCCATAGGTTCGGTCTGCGCGACAAAATGCCGGCAGTACGCATTGCACAGAAAACAAAGCACGCTTTGCTGTAACATGGTTAGAATGTTAGTGCACTCCGTATTACAGCCTCAGTTTGTATATCCAGCCCACTTTCAACGTTTCACACAGGGAGATTGGAACCGCTGGGACGCAGTCATTAGAGAGCGAACGCGTGTCATTATTGGCCTTCCTCGCCTGAAAGCCATTCCCACTATCCAAGCGGAAGCCTAGCATAATACCACTGATGAGCTCGCCAAGAAGCGTTGTGAAGCGCGCTTCGAAGAGTCAAGCTATTCGTGCAGCGTCTGAACTGACGCATTACTTCGACTCGTCGTATACAAAAGGCACCCTCATTACACAGAACCAATAGAGACGTTTGAAGCTTACGTGAACGTAAGCAGTGAATATCAGGTTTTACGTCCTTCCCTAATTGATCCAGCTCTTCCTTAGGTACGACAGACATATGTTCATAGGTTACACAGGCGATCCTTCTCTAACTTCTCTAATAGCAGATATTGCGGCCATTTGCGATGGCTTTTCCACATTAGCAGTGAGGTTCTGTGCTGTACCGCCACTCATTTGCTTTTATATATATTCCACACAAGCAGTCCGAGCCCTATGGTGCATCGCTAGTACCCTAGACATCAATAACGTCTTCTACTATAGAGCATAAGAATTCCTGTACGCTGTGTGGGTGATGTGAACTCCCCACACTATGTACCATCTCAGAGAAACTGATGATGTGTCTAGTCCACACTCTACACGGGGTGACATACCCAGTGCCAAAGTTGAAACTATCTCCATGAGACATCGTAGTGCCTGCAATAGAATTTCTCCGCTGCTACACGCTTGCTTTATTTCCGCCGTTTGGATCCAGCCTTCCTGGCGATCAACTGGCTGTGAGCAGGGGCCATTGGTGTTAGGTCTGCATTGACATCTGCGGTCAAACCCTTCTGGACCTCTCAGACTGCTTTCCTGACCTGCCCTTTTTGCCTCGCTCTTGCCACGGAGGCTACGCTTCATCATTTCTTAACCACTTGCTCTGGACTTTAGGCGACACACAACTACACCTTAGAAGCCCCTCTTAGCACTCTACCCGGCCTTCTGGTAAAGGAGTAGGATTATGGACACATGGGCCCAACCACCGAGAGTTGACATTCATAGGTGCTACAGATCTGCATCTTCAAAATTAGATATCTGATTCCGGACATATTTGCGCAATGAAAATGTCTCAGTATCCTTCTCGCAGTTTGCATTCGTTAGCACTTCGACGAGAACACCCTCTGAATTCCTAGAAACGATCCCGACTACCCTGTATCTAATAGTTGCACCACTCCTCCAAACCAGCGGTGCCACCATATCGATCAGCTACTTCTGCGATGACCCGAGACCGCAGTGGCATCGGATGCGTACGCGAGAGCACATCATCACACATCCCTATTCTCATGTTAGCCAGACAGGTTCCTGCTTCAAGAAAGAGTGCAGGAACATAACTGTAACGTGAGAGATCGAAAATATAGGAACTTTGTCCTCCACAGGAGCGAGTGCTGACCCTGCAAGCACGCCTTCTAATCTCTCGAAGACCGCAAATTGTTAAAACCAGACACCAACTCCCTCGTGAAATAACTGTAATAGCCATCATTGACAACCTAAAAGAAAGCCGCGTTAGCGCATCAATAATAGTACTTGTAGAAAAAGGGGCTGCATATCTTCCTGGATTAATTTTTCGCTAAAGTCTCGCGTTTTTATCTTAATAAACTTTGGATTGCACTGCAAGCCAACTACAGCTCTAAATATGGCTATTTCAATGCTCATCTTATCACGTTTGGCCTTGTTACATTTTCACCTCTGATATTTCATCAACTTGCCTGTTTGCAGCGCCTGATTAAATTTTGCCTTTGTAAACGGTTGTTCCATATATCCTTCTATCTCTTTGTCACTCCTTCAAATGTTGTCACGTTAGCTGTTGCCTCATCTATGTAATCAATTGCCCGAGATCATTAGCGCCGCCACTAGGAAAGAAAGTGACGATTGGTAGTAGCGGCATCTGCAACGGCTGACGGTTTGAACCTTCGCTTTACTGAATGTCCACGAGCTTGCCTGTAGAAGGTGGCAGTCGAAATGTGACAGTCACTCCGACCATTGAACCGCCCGCTTGAACGATCGTCGCTTCAAATTCTTATGCGCATCCCTTTGGCAGGTGGAAGCTGCCAGTTGAGGTGTCCGGCCACTGTCAAGGCGCAGAGGAAATTGCGTTTCAGAACTCTTTCTCTTTCAATCACGAAAGTCGTCAGGCATGTTATTGGTTGGCGGGTTGTGATACGTTACGAGACCGGTTGACATGTGTGAGCTCGAAGGATCAGCCAACTCCAGAGATATTTTTCATATGGATAGATGGATCGTAATCGAACACACCTTACCCCTGCGCCACAAGTAGAACGCCTCACTGCATCCAGAAATCAAAGTCGTGCTGCAAAGTGCTCGCTGGGAAGTGTTCACTTCTCTGGACAAGGTTATGATGACTAATTTGGATTCAAAACCTTCAATTGAAAGTGATGTATACAGCTACAGGACAGAACATGTGGTTGAATTCACGAAAAAATGACAGTTCGAGTGCACAGTCAAAAATTTCGAAATCAGCTTTATTATTGTGTCATTTATTTACCTACGCAATAACATAATAATTGATTTGATTTGATTTAATTTGTGTGGTTTAACGTCCCAAAGCAACTCAGGCTGTAAGAGACGCCGTAGTGGAGGGCTCCGGAAATTTCGACCACCTGGGGTTCTTTAACGAGCACTGATATCGTACAGCACAAGGGCGCCTTGCTTTTCACCTCCATCGAAAAGCGGCCGCAGACGCCTGGATTCGAGCACGTGTCATTGGGAACAGTAGTCGAGCGCCGTAAGCACAGTGTACTAAATTGGCGCTCTAGCATACGTGTCTCATAAATGGCATTGATTTTCTGCACATATTTCATTTCTGTTTATGCCTACTTATTTTAATCGCGTATTATTTGTTTGCATTTCTTGGCCCTGCTCTGAATAATTTTTCTTGAAATTGTTTACTTTTTTCATAAGCATTGTTTCTTGCTTTGGAGCTCCGGAAGTGACTTATCGCGAGTGGCTGTTACAGAGTTTAGTCTTCATATCTACATTAAAGTAACATTGTACGTCAATGTCTTTCTGTAAAATATAATGCCCTGATAAAAAAAATGAAATCTCCGCGAATTTGTCTGTCTGTTCTCGCAGTTTGATCCTCTGCAACCTGTGCGCGGTTTCGTGAGGAAAGACAAGAAAGCAAGCAGCCAAGCATCATACACTCATGTTATTTACATAGCTCACTGCCCTCAGTAAAGTTCTTTCTTTTCTCGAAAGCTTCGACGATTAGGCATTATACAGATGTAAAAATAGATGATGCGGGCGCTTTCCAAATTTATTTATTATTTCTCAGACTAATTTTTTGCATCAGCTGGGTTAAAAGGTGAATCAGACACTTTGTACAATAATTATATTTATCAACACATCAAGCAATACTTTGGGCTGCAACGTAATTTGTATATCTACTTTCTTTACTCTGTGAAAGTGTTGGTCGCGACCCAAATTTATTACGAAAAGAAACACCGATCTTAAAAACGAGTTTTCATAAAATCCTGGCGCTTTCACTACTTCATACACAAGACCTTTGTGCCTATGAGTACTTGAAATATATGTAACA
>JAJIZL010115458.1:0-10748 GCA_023969395.1 Amblyomma maculatum | reverse complement strand
GCCAGTGCGGCGATCTCGTTGCAATGAAAGCCAACATATGTGCCTACTAATGCAATGTTATACAGGTCGTCTGGTGTTTACACTTCTGGTAACCTACAGCTGACTAATAATGAGTATTTGTGACATATGAGAGGTTAGAAAATTAAGGGATTATTTTTAAGTGAGCATGAGACTTGTCATACGGGAACGAGGTTCAAGAAGTGGAGAATCTGCCTAGTGGACCTCCCGACAGTGCCTTTTACAACCATCGTGCTTTGCTAGACAGCGCCGCACACTGTGGCTCCCACCTCTAAAACTTGGTACTTTCTTTGTAGGATAGCTTGCGCGGCGTAATGTCAAGCGGCAGGTTGATATATGTCCTACCCCAGCAGTTTGTTGAGAGCAGACAGGCTCGTTACGCTTGCTGCAGCAGATGCCGCGCGCTCCCCACAAGCTGCAGGAGAGCGTGGACGGTTATGGGGCATCAGCCGTGTGCTACACACTAGATCCTCACTAGCCGTAGTTTTCTAACACGATGACACTCACTGCGGACGACGTTTGGAATTGATCAGTGAAACAAGGAATGGTCTATTTCTGAAAGTCCGTTTTTTCTCCTGGGAAAGGAAAGAGATAGTTTCGATAAAGCCTTAGCCCCTGCAATGGAGTACAAGACCGGATTGGGCCTGCCGCATTGATGGCTGTTACAGGGCCACTTTGAGCTTAAACTTGAGCGGATGAAAGTTATCGTTCTTACCAGTAGCTGGTTAGGGGCCAGAAATTATAAACAAGGTTGGTTTGTGGGGTTTAACGTCCCAAAGCGACTCAGGCTATGAGAGACGCCGTAGTGGAGGACTCCAGAAATTTCGACCACCTGGGGTTCTTTAACGTGCACTGACATCGCACAGGACACGGGCACCTTACTTTTCGCCTCCATCAAAAAGCGGCCATCGAGGCCGCGATTCGATCCCGCGTCCTCGGGAACAGTAGCCGAGCGCCGTAACCACTGCGCCACCCCAGCGGGTAAAATTATAAATAAGGAGGAATAATTTTTAACATTTCTCTATTCCAAGGCTTATTATTAAGGAGGTAAATTTTAGTATACTTTTCTGATGCTGGTGCAAGAGATCCGCGATATTTTTGGAGACGACCAGGGCAGTGTCCCATATTCGCTTAATGTGGCGACAGCTACAGGGTTGGCTAGTAGCGACAGAGGTAGTTTCCATTTGACATTGCCAACTGTCGTCTTTCGCACAAATTAATAACTACCTATATATTATACATATTATAACCCCCATGACGACTTTGTCGTTTGGTTTCAGTTTATTATCTTACATGTTGTAGAGTGTCAAGATAATGTATTTGGTTGGTGTTCGAATGCAAATTAGTTTCTGAAACTCATTAACGCCTAATGCCGTTTTCATCGTACGCCGTTGTGTTATCTCTTGTGCAGCAAATAAATGTCATTTCAGGCTAATTTCACTCGTTCGAAATGACATTACATTTCCCGTGTCGCGAGGGTGTAAGGATGATTAGGGGAGTAAATGAATTCCTAAAGTGGTCTTCGCTTCGTTCACGTTTGTGGATAGCTTGAAAAGAAAAATAACAGTGATAAAAATGCTCTGTCAAGACAGAAATGGCGATGGCAAAATTACAGTTCAGCAATTATCTATAGGACCAGGAATGGGCGTATAAAATCCGCAAAGCAGGAAGAATACGCTCCCATCGGCTGGCCTACGGCTTCAGTGGTTGTTACGCGCACTTCTATTTTGTGGCCACGTGCCTTGCAACTGCAGGCATTTATTTTTATCTCGCACAGTTTACTTAAAAGGATGTTGTAATTGCAAGCGAGAGTAACTGTTTATAGTTACTCTTCCTTGGGTAGGAGCGCAAAACTTGCACTATGTTAGAGCCCTGCTTTTGAGGTATCACCCGTACCTCTATTATCCCACATAAACCGATCAGCGCGGAGTCGGAGTATAATTTAGCTACAGCATTTCAAAAATCACCCTAATGGATAGTAGGTTTGCCTCAACCAAGCTCTATGAGCGTGCTTGCGTGCCTTAAGAGCAGCGTGTCCGAATCCCGATTTAAGGTTCATAAAAGTTTGATTTTTGATTCGATTTCAATCTTCCTATCTAAGAGCGAGTCCCAAGTCTACAGCTCCTCCCAGCTCGGCCATACATGAGGTTTAATGATGCCACTCAACACTTCAATTAGCAGCCCAAGGTCATGTCTATGCATCTGCCTTCTGCCCCCTGCCTGAACGATGCAATAAATTTTTACCTCACGGTGCCGACGCCAGATTTTCTGGAAACGTGAACCGTTAACGCTCAGTGTTTATAACATTTTATCGTTCACACCAAAACCAAGTAATTATCTAGTGCATGGAGTTCTCATGAGAGGGAACATTTTTTTTTTAGTATTTCAGCAAAGTCAGTGGTAGTATGTGTTAATACTTTGTTACAAATTGACAATTAACAATGGCATACTGAAAGAGAATTTTGTAATTATTTTCAGTATCAAAATTATTCAAAATTATTTAAGAGTTTTCCTATTGTAAAAAGAGCTGTCCGGTATCAACATATATAACAATGATTGGTTCATCATTATTGTTTTGAATAATCTAGAAGAAATAACTGGGTTTTGATATAATACTGGGACACTAGCACTAGGACACTCTAGCATAGCCGCAACGAATTTTAGTATTTGTGGTGCATTCAGGAATTTTGTTGTCACATCTCTTTGAGGCCCATAGAGAAAGGTGCCCTATATGACGGCAGTTAACTATCCGAATATATAATTTACAAAAAACGTCGGAGCCTCCTACACTTAAATCTACGTCACATTTCTTTTCATAAACATTCTTGCTTCGGCGACATGTGGCTGTTAGTCCTCATACGTTGCAGGCCTCATCGTCAGAAAAATGGGACGATGCCAGCCGCATCAAGCAAATTACAAGAGGAAACGTCGGAGTGTTGTAGGAGGTTGGGCCGTTGTCATCTGGCGTCCTATCGGGATTCGGCCTTAAACTCGAACAGTCCTCTAAACAGCCTCGAGAATTTGGATGTCTTATTATTACAGATGTTTGTGTCACGCATAATTTGAGTGTTCTCGAATTTCGCTGATTGAACTTCAAAGACCGAACAATGAGATTAATCCCAACTTTAGATATCGATCTAGGGCCATCTACAAAATTTCAAGTAGGTACATCTATCTTCAGAGAAAAATTGCTAGGCACTCACATGAAATCTCAAGCTCATCCACAAAATGCGGATTGGAGCGAGACATCCAAACATTCAGTGCTTCAAAACTCGAGTCACGTAATTAGTTTAGGCAACCTCTGAATTCTACTACTCCTGCCGTAAAATGTAGATTGCTTGCTGAGAGCTTTGGTTTTATTTACGAGCCCACCAGCTGATTCACATTAATAAGGTAAAGAATTGAAATTGTTTAGTTGTCATCAGGTGTGAATGATGATGATGATGATGATGATGCAGTTTAACCTTGCTAAACAACATCACGACGATTATGAACAATCAGGAGTTAGTACGGTATCTAAATTCATATTTTCACCACTTGTAATGTTTATTGTAGCATGTTTTGCAAGATATACTACTCATTATTTCAATGAGATATTCTGCTGAAGGAAGTAAGTTGTGGGTGTCATTCATGGCCTTGAACAGCTCCAGTGCACCATGTTCGGCGACTTAATTCTTGAGGGAATATGTATGCGGTATCGAATGACTGTTTACTGCAATATCTGTTGTCAAAACCTTAGTATTTACCAACGACAGCATGAAACTTGCGAACGATGCAATCGCTGCTTCCTTATGCACCAGAAATGCCTGCCGTTATTCCTATTTTCACCAATTGCGGGCTATATTTCCATGCAGGCCCCATCTTCCCTGGAGAGAAAATGATGTGATGTTGGGAATGAGCCCTATCACTCACCAGTCCGGGATGTTGCAGAGCATGAATGCCATCTTGTATGGCGCCAAATGCATTGTGACGCCAATCAAGATGAGCCCCCTGGATATCATGGGTGTCATAGATAACTACCAGGTAACAACGGAAAACACTCTGCTCTTTGAACATGTGACAACTTTTAGCCACATTCCACAAGCTGATGAACTGAATTTCGTATCGTTTAATCCGCAAATTTTAGCAATGCCTACATTCCGCGTTGTAACTTTAGGTATGGGTCATAACTTCCAATGTAAACTGACACCCGCCTGATGCTGTTGCCACTTACATCACTGAGGGAAATCAGCGAAGGCGCTCCTTAAGTTTTTAAAGGACCCGGGGTTGAGTTCAAGACTAAATGCATACCCTCTGCCCCCTTTCACTATAGATCACTGGATATATGACAGACGCCTTTCCTTGGCGCTCTTTGTTCACCCTCTGTTCACCCACGTGTAGGGTAGCCTACTGGGCATCGCCTGGTTACGCTCCCTGCCTTTGTATTCTATTTTTTCTTTCTCTCTCTCTCTCTACATCACTGAGTAAGTAGTGGTCGCGAGGCTCTTTGACTGATCCGGTATCAAAGATACCCTGCGGTAGGTAACGCTTGTTAGCCACGTCAAAGTTGACATCATAACTGCCCTCCCCTCCTCCCCCCAGTCTGTTGCTGTGCATGAGGTTCTTGGTACTCACTCATTTAGTCATATATACAACCATGTTTCTTCGCCAACATACTTTTCCGGCATTCACTTGGTCTTCGCAAATCCATTCGGATTATTTGGCCCCTCCGAGTACCTTTCGCTGTCACCAGGATCTGCCTTGAAGTAAGTGCATGGAACACTTCGTCATGGCAGCAATAAATGGATTCAATACATAGCTTGTGTCTTCAGAGATCTACAAAGAAAATTATACATTTCCAATAAAGCAGTAAACTAACCCTTCACTCTGAAGTAGGTGACCTTCCTTTTCTAAAAATGTTTTAACTCGCGCGCTTTGTCGTGTGATATCGCCGGCGGATCTCGGAGAAGGAATGGTTATTATCTTCGGGACATGCCGAGAGTAAGTAGCCGCGGGTAACCAGCCTCGTCGCGCCGGCGTATTAGGAAGCTTTACCGTCTGGAAGGTCCCCGCACGATTTGCAGCCCGCGGCAGTGGTCGTACTAGTCTGGGCCTCCGAGGACCCATTTTTAATGTGAAAAAAAAAAACTAATAATAAGGGTCAGAAAAATGCGCGACAAAACTGAAAACAAAATTTTACTCCAACTAAAAGGACTTTTAAAAAGAACACTCATGGATGATGCTCGTGAAGCGCCCCGCAGAAATGCTGTAAGTTTATTTGATATTTTGAAGGGCCTGCTTAACGTTACGCCAATCATTTTCCTCTTCGGTCGATCGCTGCATTGTCTGTAACTTATTTCAGGGGTTTCTGCGGTCCTGCTTTCCTGCTTAATGGTCATTATCGTCCATACATAATTAACTGATACTTTCGAGGTGAAACCTTCCTAGGCTCATGCTGCCGTTCGCGTCCATTCACTGGATGTGTCCGAGGGTGTGTCCGTTCGCCGGGAGTGATTCCGCCTTCAAATAAAAGGCTGGCTTCCCCGGGAACCGACGAACCACTATACCCCCGCCTCCTAACTCAGCGCGTTAAATATTACACCACGTCGGGCTCGTGAGAAGATCGTAATTTTTCTTGTCTAGCACGGCGATTATAGTCACGATTATAATGACGATACAGTCAGTGATGATGAGAATTAATATATTAGTGTTACATCAGGACGATGTATTTGATGCCTGTACTGTTTTCATATTAGAACTTCGGGGCTGACAAGTGTTTCAGTTTTTTGCCTCCTCCCCCCTACTGTAATGCCCACCAGGGCGATATGTAGGTACTTGAATAACTGAATAAAAAAAAAACGTGAGGTTAATGTTTATGATATCGATAACGATTTAGTAGCGATGGCAATGACTCGGCATATAGCTGATAACGATAGTAGCGACAGGAATGTGATAGCAGGAACAACAATGATGATGAAGGTAGGGAAAAGATTCCTGTAAATAAGCTTTCGCTATTTCAACTCTTAAGCATATTTAAGAGCGGTGGTATTTTTCCTTTTTTGGACACCTTTCAATATATACCAGTGAAGGCCACATCCACAGCCTATATTTATTTCAACGCGACTGCGTTGGGAGCCCGGTCTGTTGAACTTCCTGCGTTGGTCCTCATATTATGTTAAAAAACAAACTGCGCCACTGTCGTGCGGTAATCGGCGGGTGATATGACCGTACCGAGGCGGGTTACGGAACGTGCTCTGTTGCGTTCGCACGGCTACGTCGTTGGGAGCTGGCCAAAATTGACCAGGAAATGAAAATCTAATTGGACACTCCTGAACAACTACTCAGACAAGGTTCCCCTAGCCCGTTTTTAAGACTTTGCTGCAGCCTTGTTTTATATTTAAATGCGATATCGTTGAACGCCGCCTTCAAAGAAAATCCGACGTCAGCTCCAGCGTTAGGAGAGGAAAAGTACGGGCGTGACTCTGGCAGGTCGTACATAGCGAGTGACAGGGCGTGCAGGGAAGGATCATAGTGTTCCGCGATTTCATGCGAAATATGACAACAGTTTGCTAGGAGCTGTCAACTTCAAATTCCCTTTTGAAGGACAATAGACGTCAAATTTTGGTCGCATTTTTCTTCTTGTTAGCGATGCGCAAGTCATTCCTCTATATCGCTCCGCACGCAGTTTTCGCCTATGACCGCTAAATCATCATCATCATCAGCCTGACTACACTTACCGCAGAGCGAAGGCCTCTCCCATATTCTTCCAATTAATCCGGTTATGCTAGTTGCATCCACTTGACCCCTGCGAACTTCTTAACCTCATCTGCCCACCTATCTTTCTGCCTCCCTCTGCTACGCTTTCGGTCCCTTGTAATCCAGTTGGCTACCCTAAGCGACCGTCGGTTATCCTTTCTTCGCGCCACATGCCCTGCCAATGCCCAATTCTTCTTCTTGATTTAAACTTGAATGTCAGTGACTTGAGTTATTTCTCTAACCCACTCCGCCCGTTTCTTATTTCTTAACGTTATCCCTATCATTTGTCTTTCCATAGCCCTCTGCGTTGTCCTCAACTTAAGCAGAACCCTATTTCTTAGACTCCACGTTTCAGCCCCATAGGTAAGTACAGGTAAGATGCAATTGTAGTATACTTTCGTCTTGAGCGATACCGCTAAGCTGTTAGTCATAATCTGGGAGTACTTGCGAAATGCGTTCCACCCTAATCTTATTCTCCTAGTTATTTCACTTTCATGGTCCGGATCTGCGGTAAATACCTGTCCTAAGTAGACATATTCGCCTACTACCTAAAGTGCTTCGCTACCTAATGTGAACTGCTGTTCCTTCCCTAGGCCATTGAGCATTACTTTAGGCTTCTGCATATTATCTGGCCTACCTTTCTACTTTTCCTGTCTAGGCCATCAGTCATTCTTTGCAATTCATCCCCTTAGTTACTTAGCAAGGCACATTTATCATCGCAGATTACAGAAGTATTCTCCATCTGCACTTATCCCTTACTGCTCTCATTCTAAATCTCTGTATGCTTCTTCTAAGCAAGCTGTGAATAGTACTTGAGAGATCGTGTCTCCTTGCCTAACACCTTTCTTTATAAGAGTTTTGTTACTTTAGGCAAAACTATGATTGCTGTGCGCCCCCTATATATATCTTCTAGCATTTTCGCGTACAGCTCGTCTACACCCTGAGTTCACAATGCCTGCATGACAGCCGAGGTTTCTGTTGAGTCAAATGCTTTTTCGTAATCAAGGAATGCTGAGCTGGTTATATTCCGAGCATTTTTCAATCACCTGGTTGATGGTATGGATATGATCGATAGTAGACTACCCTTTCCAAAAAGCTGCTTGATTTTTTACTTGGTTGCAGTCTAAAGTTGTCCTGGTTCTATTAGCGAATACTTTGGTAAATACCTTATACGTAACAGACAGTGAGCTGGTTGGTTAGTAATTTTTCAAGTTCTTAGCGTCCACTTTCGTGTGAATTAATATAATGTTTGCGTCCTTCCATGATTCTGGTACTGTCGATGACACCAGGCACTGCGTATACAGGGTGGCCAGTTTTTATAGCACAGTATCCACACCGTCCTTCAACAAGTCTATAGTTACCCGATACTCGCCTACTGCTTTCCCCCTTTTCATAGTTTCTAATAAGTGCGGCTGTGGCGTAGAGGTAGAACATCCACCTCGCATGCAACAGGACCGTGGTTCGAATCTCGGTGCCGCACAATTCTCCACCGGATTACAATTTAAAAAAAAATCCGCGTGTCGATGGAGTTGCATAAACAGCTCTGGAGTGCGACCTGATGCCGGGGAACACCTCCGGCAACGCACTCCCTCACCAGAACAGGAGTTAGCTACCTTGATGCAGTAATTCGCCGCAACCTCCCATGATTAGTCCTACAAAACCGCGGCCCTAAGTTACCAGCGGCTGCGAACCAACTGACCACGGCGGCGGTCAGACCTGCGAGTCAGCGGGGGGTGTTAAGAATCTCTGGCTCCGCTGGACAAGCCGCCATTGGAAACTGACCCTGGCAAAGTTTAACGCTACACTCTAGCTAGTGAAGCTAGTTTAACAGGGCTCTTAGACGAACTAGAGGGTTTGAAATGGGATGTCATTAGGTTTAGTGAGGTTAGGAGGCCGAATGAGGCATATACTGTACTGAAGGACGGGCATGGATTGTGTTATCGAGGTTTACCGGAGAAGCGAGAGCTAGGGTTAGGGTACGCATATAGCTGGTAATATGGACGAACTCCGTAGATTTAATGAGAGGGTGGCAGGTCTCGTAATTGAGCCTAATAAGCGGTACAAATTGATGTTTGTGTAAATCTACGCACCTACATGTAGTCATGATGACCAGCAGTTGAAAACTTCCTATGAAGATGTGGAATTGGCAGTGCGGAAAGAAAAAACGCAGTATACTTTACTAATTGCGGCTTCAATGCCAAGGTAGGGAAAACGCAGGCTAGAGACCAGGCAGTGGGTAATTATGGCATTGGTTCTAGGAATAGCAGGGGTAAGTTACTAGTTGAGTTCGCAGAGCGAAATATTCTAAGAATTATGAAGATCTCCTTCAGCAAACGTAAGACCACTAAGTAGTTTATGATTAAACTTTCTCTTCTCACCAGTTTTGATTCCAGCAGACGAGAGGTGGCTGTGACGTCGAAATAGAGTCTTGATGCGCGAGCATGAAAAAAAAGCGATGTGATCGCCGATTCTTTACTTGTTGTGGTTCCTGTTCTTGAGGCAGGCAGGCTTTATCATTGTAGCGAATGTAAACGACACAGCAATGATTATATAGCAGTATCTTCATCTCTCGAGTGACTAAAGACTTGACTGTGACGTCACAGCCATCGCTCGGCTGTTGAAACCGAAACCGAAAGAGGTGAGGAAAGAAATTCGATTTTAAACTACTTGTCAGTCATAGGCGAATATGACGCGGTGATGTGTACAGTAATGTTTTAGGCATCGAAACAATGGATAAAAGCCGAACCCAAAAATTATGTAACTATACATCTTTAATATTCAAGGGAAAGATAGAAATCTAGTCCTTCAGGAAGCTCAATGCCTATTTTGCCACCCTTAGCGCGTTGGCAACGCTGTAATGCTCCTAAGGCCTGGATAAGCGTAAAGCGACACTTTCACATACACAATCAGGTGTCTTACGACTGTAATAGCGTATATATGTTTAATATAGTCAAAAGATAACTGTTATTGAATAACTGAGTAGTACATTAAATGGACGCGAACTAGGATCCACCAGGAGCACCAGCAAGCGAAAGGCCTTAGCGCTGGCGCCCCAAACGCCTACCATTTCAGTTTCCATTGAGCGGTGCCTCGCCGCTGTTGTGCAATGATTACGGCGCTCGGCTGCTGTGCCCAAAGAGGCGGCATCCTGTCTCGGCTCCGGCAGCCGCTTTTCGAGGGAGTGGAAAAGCAGGGTGCCCGTTTGCAGTGCGATGTAAGGCCACATTAGAGAGCCCCTAGGTGTCAGAATGTCCATCCATTATGACCTGTCTTATAGCCCTGAGTGGCTTTAAGATATTAAAACCCATAAGCTAACCACCCAGCTCGAACCACATCCTCAAAGGCGGCATTGCGGTGTTTTCCTAAGTCTTCGCCGGGCCATCTTTCACATGATGGGGAAGCTTGCGACAGAGTGAGTATATAATATAGAAAGAAAAGATGCACATGTGTGAGATCGCGGATCCGAAACAAGAGCCGCAGTAGGAGCTTTTGACGATGTCGCGTCATTTCATTGGAGACTAATCCGCAGTGTCCCGCAGTATATTTTTGTAATTATTTTCCGCTTGTTGCCAGCTAGTGGGCCAAAAAAGGCAAATTATGCGCTTCTGACAACTTTTGATCTCGGCTGCTTATAAGGCCATCATTCAGTTAGCACGACAGCTACACCCTGTAAAGACTAACTAACGTTATCGAAAATGGTGAAAACCAAATTACAGCTTGCATCAGCCAATCATTCTAGTGACCGACACCTGTACTGCTGGATATGCACTCGCCCAATCTTGTTAGTCAAAGTGGATGGCGCAGACAGAGTGGATCAAACTACCTTATCCAGCCTTGAACCATCACTTTTGTAAAGCCTGCGCAAGGTTGCCCCCCCCCCCCCTGCCATCGAGAACACCATCTGAGGACGATATATTCGTTCGACACCCCGCCCTCACTGGCCGCGCAGACACGACGGGGAACACCATTTTCACGGACATTTGCACGGTGCGGTG
>JAJIZL010115263.1:0-11929 GCA_023969395.1 Amblyomma maculatum | reverse complement strand
ATCTTCACTTGACAGCGCTAGATCTAATTATGGTGCAGCAATGTGAATATCTATTTTGAGCAGCTAAAAGGTGGTGTGAATTTTCTTAACATCAATTTCATATGCTTTATCCTTTATTCGGTCACATTTCTACTCAGTATGATATTTCCTGTAGTTGGAAGCTCATGTACGAGAAAGCTGGTTCCACAAGGGTTTTTTAATATTTTGTTTTTAAGGTCGGCTGTCAATATTGTGATCTATACGCCTCAAAACACTCCTGATTTAACACAGTGCCTACACCAGAACTGTACATCTTCATTGCAATGTCCATATTATGATGTCTATAGCAATTAAAGATATAATAGTAGGCCAACTTGCTTGACTGATCTCAGTAACACCTTTTTTTCTAATAAGATATCACCGCTCATATGAGCAAAATGGCAAATTAAGCAGTATTCTGGAAAGGTAGCAAAAATGAAGACCTAGCAATCTTTCATGGACAGGCATAAATCTATATTTGAGAAGATTACCTTAGACAGGCTGCTGTTACTGATGAAATGTTACCCACAGTACTTTAATTATAGAACTGCGGGTTCTCCTTCGTTTTTTCGCATATCTGTTAATGAACTAATGGTACGAAATTGAAATTTTGTACTTACCGTTCTACTTTTTAGAGGGGCTTAAAGCGTGAGACACAGGAAGGCGAAATGTTTTCAATGCGTGGTATGATTGAATGTCCTGATTAGGATATAACTTTAACTTTTACTAATGTCTTTTATAGATGTACCAGATGATGCAAGTCCTGGACCGATGTCGGAAGTGATGAATACTGCTGGATTCTCCAACTGGCCACTGCTCAACAAAGATAAAAAAAACGAACAGGTTCTTAAAAACTATTATGATGTCATTACTGCCGTGGGATTGAATCCTATAATTCAAGTCTACGTTGCCCCAGGAATCACGAAAGTTGAAAGCTACGTAGTCAAGGTGAACAGAAGAATATTTAAAGCTTTAAGAAAGGTGGAATGATTTGGATGAAATTAGACACGAAAGAAACACCCTTGTGGTCGGGCAGTGATGAACATACTTTTTGTTCCAGGTTTTCGGATTGCGGTTATGGCCAGTTGCATCTAAGGATAACATCAAAACTGCTTTCAGCTTTTTAGACCAATCCTTCGCTGACTCCGATATTGATGCCATCACCACTGAACTCTCCCAATTTGAAGCGAGACTGGTGAGTGTTGTAAACCGACTTCATTTTATTGAAATACAATTCGTAGATGCTTTTAGCGCTTGTTGCGTTCGGAACTAAACTCGATATATGTTACCACAACAGAGCGCTCTATCTCACAGTAGTTTGGCACTACAGGCTACTAGAGAGAGGTAAAATGTGGAAATAGCCGGCTACGCAAAATTACCTGCAAAGACGCCTTCTCGAGTCATGGCATATACAGTGGACCACTAGTAATATCAACCTGACAATGGGAAACCTTCCTGCTGTATAGTTGCAAGGTCTTCGCTCCCTCCTGGCCCCTTCACAGAAGAAAAGAAAAACGACGCCAGCTAGCACCCCTGCACCTGAGACACCGTGAATCGTCTTAATGCTCCCCTCCTTCCTTCTCATTTTATTCACGCGCATCTCACCCCCTCACCTCCGTCTTCTCCGACCATTCCTTTACTTATAGTTGCACGAAGCCCCGAGTAATGCGCCCTTGAAGAAGGAGCACAGCCGGCTCCGAAACGTCGGTTTTTTTGTTTTTTAATAAAAAAAAGTGATGGTTGGAGAAATATTAACTTTTACTTAGTTCAACTCAACCAAATAAGCAAATCTGTCGAAATGTTTAGCTTTCATTTTGTCACTTGCACAGTTTTTCTTGATGCCAATTCAGACGGTAATATTCTTAGAATATACCAACTAGTTCCTCTTTTACAGCTCCACAAAAACACATCCATGCCAAACCCGCCTACATATCTATACAATGCATATGCATTAAAAAGCAAAAAAAAGCATTGTCCGTGACCGTTTGCCTTCGCGTCATACCCTTAAAGACGGAACTTGTGTCCCCTAACTCTTTTGGCCCAACTGGTACTCAAAAAACTTGGAGGCTAGCTGAAATACAAAATAAAAACTACAAATATAAAGTCTTAAGCAGAACAAAATGCCGAGATGTAAACAAAAGGAATAAATATTTTTAAACTACATTCCAATTCTTCAAATTAATAAATTTGCAAGCTGGCAATTTACTTGAGGGTAAACGATCACGTATTTAAAGCTTGCAACAACGCCGGACGGTAATAAATTGCAACAATATTGATGCATTCACTCGAAACCTGATGCAATAAAACTTCTGTTTTTGTTATTAAGGCCTTTATACAGGTTCGATTTCAGACACACTATACTGGGTTTGAAAGCCAATAATAATAAAGGCATTCACTTCAGTTAAGGCCATTGTATATGCTCAAAGAAAGGCAAATAATTAGTGCATGTTTGTTTATCCTGATTAATGTATTCTAATAATATTGACTACATATGTGCAGTTGGCTGCAAGAGCGATGTCTTTACCGCTTGAGACGACAATAAACAAGCTTAAAAGTAACTTCACACAGGTGAGACCTTTTCCATTATTTTATATGTAGAACAGTTATAGCATGTGACTACAATAACCAGCGTGTCCAAACTGGGGCAGTGCCAGTCATGTATAATTCAATGTCAAGCTTTCTTAGGCATAGGTGATGTCTATAAATTTACTATGTAAATGAAGAGTACGCACTGTGGGCACGTTGAGAGGAAGAGTATAGTTTCAGAGGTATAAGAAATCTTCATTTAAAAGATTGCACTTTCTTAACAGCCAGTTTTTTAGGCGTTCATAAAAAAAACTTAGGCTACATTCCTGGCAAAATTCTGAAGTAGTAGTGGCAAATTTGTCAGAAAACAGTAAAGAGCCGAATACTACTGAAAGCATCTTTTCATAGGGCTGACTTGCAGTGGTAAATAATTAACTGATTCGTCAGGGGGGCTAGCAGACGTACTTGCTCGTCGTCGAACCACGAATTCCCGCTGTGCTCCTCCGCGCTCAATTTGAAGCTCGCGAAGAAAAATCAAGGTCAACCCGCGAAAGGTGGCTAGAACAATCTGAACGCAATGTGAAAGAAGACTGCCAGTGGCTCCCATCATTCGTGATACATCAGAAGGTAAGTGATAAGGCCGCAGGCCTGTGGCTATTCAGAACAACAGATAAAGTTTTCAGCATTTGGCATCATTACTCTCCCCTAAAACATCGACTCGTGATTCCAAAGCAAACAATGAAGTAAATATAATCAGCGTCTGATGAATGAGAAAATCAAAAATAAGCAGAAAGTTGGGTCCCTCAAAAGGTTTACTGAAAGTTAATGTTCAACAGTTTCAGCCTGCATAAAATGTTGAAAAAACTCATTTCAGCCTTAAAGGCAAGAGATCTAAGATATTTTATTTATTTATTTCCTAATATTGCAGGCTTTATGGCGCAAGCAGGAGGGGCATACCAGGTAACAATCACACACAGAAAAACAAGAAAATACAATACACATTGTAATTGGGCGAGATGGAAGGAATCATAATAGTAATAGAAATTATAAAACATTGGATAGACTAACAAATTAAAATAGACAAATACAACACACAGCACAATTCGGCATGAACAAAGGGAACAAACACAAAGTACTAAAAAGTTGAACCTAACGAAGCAAATGATCTTCCAGTGCCTTGGAAGAGTTTCCAGTGCCTTATATATCAAAGCGCTGTAATTCGTAAAATAAAGTGGACATATTATGATTTGATATCAAAGACCATGACAGATTAGAGTGAAATAAATGAAACAAGGTTGATGTTTCCCAAATATGGGAGCTATAGTCAGAATGTGATTGACAATTTATCAGTATAATTGAAGAGAAAGATACGTGAAGGTACATTTTACCAGTACTAAACCAAGGGGCGTAAATGTGAATGTTTTCATTATTAATTGATTTAAATAGAAGATAACACCGCAATATATAGAAATCTCAATAAATGGTGTAACATGCAGACATAAAGTGAGCTCAATGGACGAAAGGTACAGCCTTTGCCAAAGTGTAGAGCCGGAGGGTCTGAATCTGAGCTACTTCATGCGGCTTGTAATGCATTTCCTGCGTTCCCAAATCTCTTGGTGGTAATATTTTTGCTGTAACCTCTCCAATGGGAACGACCTTCACTAATGCTAAATTAGCGCCACTATGTGGCTCAGAAGCGGACCCCCTGGGCTCTACACTTTTGGCAAAGGCTGTACATCAAGCATATTCAGCCGACCATCAAATCAATGAAATGAGCATAGGCTTAGCGTGTTATGCAAAGGTAAGGAAACCAATCACTGCTAAATGTAGTTGGCTAGATTTCAAAAGGAACCAACAGTAGCAGTGGTGGGCACCAAATAACTGGGCAGCAGAAAGAATGCCCTTTCAAGAAATTAAATAAATCAGAGGTAACACAGGTTAGTTAAACACAGCGCTAAGGAAGAAGCATTATGCTGCTGTGAATGCCATACAAAATGATAATGGTGATGCTAATAGCTACTTAATCGTACATACATCCCTATTTTACAGATATTGATTTTTTCGACATTGTTCTCTCGAACATAATTTTTAGCTCTGATGTTCTTGACGACTGCTTATCCATAGTGGCCGGTGGTTGATTTCCAATGTTGACAGTGACATTCTTCGTTCGCAGTTCATTACATAAGCTAACTCTTAACAACAAGGCAACTTACCTGAGTGAGCACTTTAAAAACTCCGATATGCTTGAAATGTACTTTTCATCGAACCATCAGGTCCGAGATAAGTCTCGTTTATTTTACGTTTCTGTAGGACTTTCCAAACATTGACATGCGGCTCCTAAGCGTTCACTTTGTTCACCTCTGTCTCCCTGTTGGCCGATTTCGTTTACTGTTCCGTTCACAGAAAACACCCTGGAGGTAATTGTCCTTGCCTAACAATATTACTAGTCGCATGCCACTCCAGCAGGAGTACAGCAATCGCCACCTAAGTATCGGTCCCCTGGCTGTTCCTCGTGTTTTTATTGCCATCATTCTCCGCAATCATTTCCCCAAATACCTCTCTTCCGTTCTTTCCATCACCGCCTGCTCTATGAGGTCTTCGCTGTTGTCTAACATTGTTTCGGTCTTCCTGGAGAAAACCTGCATGAAGCTCAACATGCCTGCATTCAACTCAACTGCCTTCAACCTCAACACGGCGAAGGCTCACCACTCGCGTTGCCTTAATCACCTGATTCTAAAAATGGACTGTTTCTTTTTCAATCAGGTAGCCGTGTTATGGATAGCACCAGGGCTCAAAATCTGAATAAAGTTTATCGATGGGTTACTTGACCTGGCTTCGATGCTCTATGTTTTGTGACCCCTCCAGTGTCAGTGCTCTTCACCTGTCCGCTCTGCTTCGCTAGGTTGTCAGTGCGTTTATCTCGCCTTAAGGGTAGAACGAGAAAAGACGATGGCTGCACACTACGTAAGAGCAGTGAATAATGATGGAGGGTGGCCTAAATTTGCAAGCTGAGCCAAGGTTTCGAAAGTTGATTGTCTTTACCCAGTTGAAGTCAAGTCCTCTTGTCGAAATGTTGCTTCACCTTGAGAACTGAGGCTGCCCCTCAAACTTTTTTCAGTGCCCCTTCCTCGTTTTGAGTAACATAATATAAACACGACCGCTATGAGGCCTGTTTAATTGACAAGGAGATTCTGCAGATAGAGCGGGAATATTTAGAAAGGTCCATAGGCGGCGTAGAGGGGAAAAGCACCTCATAAAATCGAAGAGCAACATTTGTAACGAGGAAGGCTGACTACGTTGTGATATAAAAATTAGTCGGTCTCCTTTATGTTTATAATTTTTTCTACATACTATTTTCTTTTACTACTCAAGTCACAATAATACAAAATCAAGTTCAAGACCCGAAATACACCACTATCTCAGCTGTTTTATGTGGCCTAAGCTTTTATACAGCGACTCTGTCCTGCCTAAACCAAAGCCTTAATTCAAACAATATTTTTGATCAGGATGATGCCCCTGCTGTTACAATGTGAAATGCATTTATTTAAGAAAACTGGCAAAAAGAAAGTATCACATCCTCGACACTCAGCATATTACAGCGAGGTTTCTTTAGACACAACAACTAAAGGAAAATAGGACACGGATGCATGAGGCTTGTGATTATTTCAGAGAATGTAATACTTAAATACATGGCAGCAGTCTGCGATCCGTATAATAGGCAAGATATCACCAAATCTGACGGAAAGATATCGGCCAACGTGTACGAAGAAAATAGCTCGTTGTATTTAAGATAAATACGAAAGGGTCTATTTTACAAGTTGTTTGATTCGTAAGGTTATTTGCAGTTTTTAGCATAGAGAAGGTTTACCTGTCTAACATTGTTTCATAGCTACATCTCAGGAAACATGAAAGCACATCTCCTCCACTTTGAATTTAGCAAGCAATAGGAGAACAGGACATGTATATGAGTATTCCCCAGCGCCAATCTCCGCACGAACAAATGGTTTTAATTAAGTTCTTTTCTCATAGATGTCGCGGAATAGAATCTTCTTCCTTCCGACATGTGTAAATCGAAGTATTTTTTGAAGGAGCTGAAGGATCTTTTGTATCACTCCTGGTGTTGCTGTTGTGATGAAAGTTCAAATTTGTATCCTGTAAATGATTTGTGGCTGTTGTGACGGATAGTTTTATGACTGGTATAGCTTAGATTTGTGCCGCTCCTGTTTTGCCAAATGTATGACATGAAGTATGAATAAGCAAACATGAGCAACAATATGGGCTGGTACCGAAGCTTGCCTAATTTGTACTCATTCTGTAGCTTGAAGAAGTACAAGGGTAGTGAAAACAATGTCCGAGCATGAAGGATAAGCGATCTTAATTATTTTAAGCAAGAGGACAACCGCTATCAAAAAGCGAGCACATATATTTTTCAGATGCCTAGCTCTACTTATCGCATAGGTATGTAAACATAACTATCTGATCAAATGCTATATTGTATGTTCCTATACACCTAATGCCTTAGTTTCTAATACAACATGCATGCAAAAATTTCAGTATTTTTGGCGAATGTTTATGAACACAATAACAGTGTGGCTAAATAATCATAGCCAATGTCAAATACTAGTATAAAGTCGACAGGTAAAATACTGACAACTTGCTCTCTTTCAGTTCCCTCTTCATGAAGTCATCATGACGGAGTTTAAAAAGGCTGGCATTAGTCTGGACGGAGAAGAAACACTGGAGGTTTTTAATATGGATGGAATTCAGAAAACGGCGGAATTTCTTGCTGGATCGGATCAGTAAGTTTGCGTTAGACATTATCTCTTCTTGGAGGTCTATAGCCTAGAAGAAATATTTTAACACCTACAATTAACAGTAATATGCCCCAACACTTCTTGTTAAATCGGCGAGAATGACACTTATACCTAAAAATTTGATGATGCCACAATCATGCCAGTGGTGACGATCTTCATAAAACAATAAAGGTCTATTTTAGTACAGAATATGGAAGAAATTCGAATAGTCAGTTGTTTGCAGCTACAGGTTTGTATCTGGCTGTGATTTGCTGCACGCAGGTACAGTGCTGGAGTCGTAGTATTGGCGATACAAGACAAGGGTGAGCAATAAGAGTTCACGTGGCACGGTAATTCGTTTGAATTCAGCCGCTTGGGAATATTTACGTACTGGATTCAATTTCACGCCATGGGTGTAAGCACCGCATAATGCTGCTGCATCAATCTGATTAGCTCCTCCGATGTCTAAACTGTTAACCCGCAATGCTTAAGACCATCACGAAACAACGTACTGATAAGATATATTTAAGGGTATGAATAGTAAAAAAAAAAAAGAAAAATATGATGAAATCTTCCTTAGTCTTGCTGTGTTTTGGTGCCGAGAGGAAATTTTGCTAGGTTTTACCACGTGCTGTTACGGCAAGCGATGTCGGGAGAATGAGTTGGCTCGGCTTGCAGGCGAGTGTAGCAAGCACTTGCACTAAGCGTTGTTTCCTCATCCATGGTATAGCATCGCAGACTCGCTGTAGTTCACAGCGTATACATATAATGGCTTAGCAAGCGAGAGGCGGCTCCGCGGCTTATGTCCTCTGCTGCAGCACAGCAGCTAAAAATGCGCATAGCTAAGTGATGGTGTCATATGCGGCACTCCGAGGAGATCGGTGATATGTACCGGTGAGAATTAAATTTGTCTGGCTTGCGAACAAGACGCAGGTGTGCGATGAAGAAGGAGCGAAGCAGCAGCACAAATGAAGAGCTGACCACTTCGTGCATCAGACATGCGATGCGTACAAGACGCGGGCCGTGAGCTTACCGCGCTTCGCTGGTACGCGGCTGAAGGTCGCCTGAAGTTCAAACTGCAGCTTACGCGAAAAGCGCTGCAGCTATCTTAGTGAAACTTTCGCTTAAAGAGAGTGACGAGGGTAAATTCATGACTGATCTAAACTATTAGGTTCATAGCTCACTTGGTATAACTTCAAATATGCTGTCTAAAATTTATTATAATTTTGTTCATTGCAGTTCGACTCTGTATAACTACCTTGGTCTCCACTTAGCACTCAGCCTAGCTGAGCATGCATCTAAAAAGATCCAACATTCGCCACATCGTCCTGACCTATCTAGAGAGGAATACTGCGCACGTTTGATATTCAGTGTAATGAAAGATGTTTCGATCCACCTTTATGCAAGAGAGCATGTTCCTCGTGAAGCTAAATATGAGGTAAGAAACTGTGTTATGGATTGTGATTCCTAGTAATGCCAAAATAATTTCCAGCACAGCTTCCACAAGGCTAGGCAGGCCTAGGTAAATAAATGTAACAAGGCTATTGGATAATACATAAGCATTTTCAGACTGATTGCATAACTTTACAGCTTTACATTGACAGGCAATCTTATCGTCTAAAAGCAACGTTTTAGACTGATGCAAAGTGGGTGCTGTAAATTGTTTTGAACGTGAGCCAGCCAACCCCATTTTGCCAAATCATTTGTATGCTTGCTCTGAAACTAGACCTGCCATTATATTTATGGAAGGAAAACAGCTTGATAAAGATGTAAGGTTCTGTGCTGTCATTATAAAACTTAATTTATTACAACATGAACAAGCACACAAATCGTGTAATATAATTTCAAAATGTAAAACAGAAACCATGGTATTTTTTGTTTACATAAAACACGGGTATTTTTGTAATTTGTTCCTTGCCCGTACGAGTACGCACTGTAATTAAATGTAACAAGGCTGTTGAATAATACGTACGTATTCCCAGATGGAATGCATATGTGTACAGCTGAATATTCATTCCAGGCAATTTTATTGTTTAAAAGAAACTTTCTAAACTGATAGATATTGGATTCTGCAGACATTTAATAAGCATGCCCTAATACATCAAGTGGCAGTTGATCACAAATTAGAGGAATACCCTTTTGTGGCTTGACATAATTTGTGAGAATACGGCTAAACTAGTCCATCGCTATCAAGACCTGTTTATGTTGTAGGGCTTGTTTTCAGAGCGCCCTTATTTTTTGTCATGTTTGCCACGTAAAGGTAATCGTCTGTTCTAAGACGATGGATGTTTGATATCGAGGCAACAGCGCTTTCTGTATTACCAAGCTCCTTTAGCGAAATTTTGAAGCCCGCTAGACATAAATATGCTCAAAAGAGTCAGTAAAAATCACAGGGTTCTTCTTCCTGTTTCTTCTTCTTTAAATCTTCCGCACCTCTCCAAGATAGGTGCTCCTCGATTCGGCGGGCGACGTGCAGTTCACACGCAAACACACTGAGACGAAGGCCAACGAACTTGTACTAACAAAACGAACATTAACTTTATATAACAAGAACACGAAGCACAGTGTACAGAAAACTTAGTTAAACGAGACAGAGAGGCGACACACTTTACAAAAGAGACTGAGCTAAAAACTAACAGCAAAACGAGCTCATCCCTCTTTTTAACGACTTCTCAGTCGGGGCCAGCTACGCTGTCTTCTCCAAGCGAGAATCGAATCAGAAACAGAACCAGAACCGTCGGTGCCTGCGCGGCGCGGTCTTAAATAGCCAGCGCCGAACCTTCTAGATGCGGAGGAGGAACGGAAAACAGCCAAGCGCTGCCAAAGCTATGCCTTCCCCTCCTGGCCTTCTGGAGAGGCCTCGACCTTTCTCGAACAAACATGGTTAACAGGCGCAGCCCTCCCGCGCGAAGCGAGGAGGGGGGCCGGGACCGTGCGGGGGAATGCACGCTTGACTCTGTGCATGGCGACGAGGGCAAGGAGGCGCAGCACGGTGGCTGAGATGACGCAATCTGTCGCGTCGATTTCTCGTAGCTCGGGGGACCTTCCATCGCCGTTTTCTGCGGCGCGCGCGCCGAAACATTAAAGAAAGGGCCACCGCGGCCTTACACGCCCCACCATAAGAGGATTGCTGGGCTTTTTTGCCCAGCCAAACCGAATACATACTAAAGGCCGCGGCTTTCCTTCCGCTATAACACAATCGACACGCACATTTCCCTTTGCTCACAGTCTCAGAGTGGCACGAATGACATTCAAAGCTGGTCACAGTTCCTGGCGCACAAAGTGCACAAGCACGAAGTTCAAAAGCACTTCTCTCGCGCACAGTCACTGCACAGCATACTAAACGTTCACGATAGGTCCCAGATCCTGGAGGTCCACACACATTATATGTGGTCAAGTCCGTCAAGTGTTCTTCGCGCGCTTCGCTTGTCACTCCGTGCTCGCGAGCGCACACTCTTTCGTGCACAGGCGAGCAGGACCGCTCACGCCAGCCGGCGCAACTCTGCTCAGGCTCAAGTGGAGAATTTGTTTCATCCCGACATTCTTTAGAGCTAGGGAGGGGCGCGGCATCATGCGGCTCGTGTAGGTCTGCAAAAATGCAGCATGCCAAACACTCGCCTTCGAATGGGGGACTCGACGCTTTACTGAGCGTCTCGGGTTCACGAGTGCTAGTGGCGGCCAATCCGCCTTTTGCGCTAAAACCCCTCAATAAACTAAAAGTAGCGCCAACATGTGAAGTTTGCCGCCCGCCTCCTCTCCTGCGCTCTCCTTCGTCGTTCGACCCTCTCATTGGCCTAGCGCCGTCACGTGCGCGCGCGTGCTTTTTTTTTCCTGGGCGTGCAGCTTCCTCCTTTCCAGCGGGGCGGGCGGCGCGCGCGCGGCACATATCGCGGTGTGTTTTGCTGCCACGCGGACTGCTACTAAATCGTTCCGGCTGGCTATTTAATTTTTTTTTCAAGGATGTTGCGCTCTTTGGCCGGCGGTTGATAGAAGCACGGTGGTGAAGGCGAGTTCAACCAACACAGACATCGCGTACAAATGGTGTCACGCACTGACAGTTGAAAACGGAACCGTTTCAGCGCAAAATATAGAAAAAAAAACTGCTACCACGCTTCTCAAGTTTCACGGTAGCTTGCAATTCAGTCCAACCTGCAAAGAAACCACACAGACTGCAGCTTCCGCAGCCTAGTTAATTTTTTTTCAAGCATGTTGCGCACTTTTGTCAACGGCTGACGGGCTCAAGGAGGTGAAGGCGAGTTAAATCTACGCCAAAATCGTGTACGTACGGTGACACACCATGGCAGCTGAACACGGCACCGTCTCAACGCCAAATATAAAAAACAATAACTGCTACCTCCCTCCCCAAGTTTACCGGTAGCTCACAAGTCAATCAAAGCTGCAAAGACTCCACACAGACTGCAGCTTCCGCCGCCTATAGTTAATTTGATCTGCAGCTAAAATTGAAGATACATGGAAGACAACTGCTGCCATACTTCTCTAGTTTACCGGCACCTCGCAATCCAGTCAACGCTGCGAAGAAACCATCACAGACTGTTCCAAAATTGTTCCTGTCCGCCGCCTAGTTACAAATT
>JAJIZL010115238.1:0-10144 GCA_023969395.1 Amblyomma maculatum | reverse complement strand
CACACACACACACACACACACACACACACACACACACACAGGTTACCGATGCCGGTAAGCTGCTTGTCATAACCTGCGAGCACTTGCCAAATACGATCCGTTGTAATATTATTGTCCGAATTATTTACCTTAGGTGTCCAGATTTCAGTTTCTACCTATTCTAAGTATACATATTTGCCTAACTCTTCCTGTACTTCGCTCCTATAATAAACTGCTGTTCCTCCCGGCTCTGTTTAACATTACCTGAGCCTTCTGCATATTGATTTAGGCCGGTTTTTCTGTTCTCTTCTCTATAGGTCATCAATTATTACTTGAAATTTATCCCCCC
Source organism: Amblyomma maculatum (assembly GCA_023969395.1). Classification (NCBI taxonomy): domain Eukaryota; kingdom Metazoa; phylum Arthropoda; class Arachnida; order Ixodida; family Ixodidae; genus Amblyomma; species Amblyomma maculatum. The sequence goes on along the minus strand of JAJIZL010115238.1, from coordinate 9,816 downwards.
AGTTACTTTGCAAGGCCATGTCATCAATTAATCGTAGATTACTCAGGTACTGCTTACCTCTCATCGCTAACAGCACCAATTCGATGTCTCTGATCAGGCATGTTTCTTGGAATAAACATGTGCAAGATACGCAATATAATTAACTACCTTTTTGTAACATTTGCTTAGATATAGACAATACACTTACCTAACTTCACTTACAAATCCGTCGTTATGATAATCTAGTATAGGTCTGTATGATCAGGGCATTCCACCTTATGAAATGTATTTCAATCAGTGCTGACAATTTTCAGCGATATAAACTGCGAAATTCGGTTTTCGCTGTCTACTATGTTTGACTGTCGCATCCAGAGAAGTTTCTGTAAACAATATGACTAATTTTCATTCTAGGCCCAATACCTTCACACAGAGTGTCAAGTCTGATCACGCACACCTATGACACCTTAGAGGATGTATTTATGGAATGCATTTAGACAGGTCCATTGGCGCTCTCCTGCAAATTTGAGCGTAAGCTTGATGATTTATCCTACAGCTAACAAGGGATCGATTCTCCAAAATCTCCGTTTTACTATCTTGGAATTGACCGCAGAAAATATGGCCGGCTTAATTGAGCTCAGCAGTTTCACTCACATTTTTTATAACGCGGTTTCCATGCATACCCTTCAAAGCCAAAAATTGTAGCAGCTTGTCTGCTTCCGATCTAGCTGTAACTAGATACAGGATAAGTATTGAGACAAATTATTTAGCACTGTGCGCCGAATTGATTTATATATAATCAAAGTGGGAGAATTTTGAGGTACTAGAAACCTCTCAAAATAGAACGAACGAAAATGTGAGAATAAACAACTCGAATATTGGACGCAAGTGAAAAGACGAGTTTACGGATACGGTGAATTGGCTCATCTCGAATCGCTCAGGATGCCCAACGGAGGCGCATATGACGCCTCCACTACTGTGGACCATGTTTCAGCCTCCTGTGGTGTTCGAGGTGAGCTGTCGAAGCGAAGTCCTTCGAGCATAGGTAGCAGAAATATGGCCCCTCTATGGTGGTAACGTCGATGTCAAGTTCTGTTGGAGCAATAAAAGAGAACACATACTGTCAAATCTTGATCGCACAGTACAAGTGCGCGAAATTTCTTTCTAGCCCCCAAACATCTAGGAGGCGTATCAAAAGCCGAGGATATATAACAGAGCCGAGAGACTAGTAACAGAAAAACTACCTAAAATATCTGTTGCCTGAACATAATTATTTAATTCTTGCTGTAGTGTTCCATCAGATAGTCAATCGCGGAATGTTTTCACCTTGGTGTTTATTCTGCAGTTTTACTTCCATATTCTAATTGCGGAGTGAAACATACTCATGGTGATTGTAAATGGAAATAGTGCAAATATATTTTCTTTCCCCCTAACCAGTGTGTTTGATTCCATGCAACGCTTTTGCGAGCCATGCACCCTACGCAGCTCTTGTATACCTTGAATACTTATGGACGAACATAAGTTACTTTAACAGGTCAGGTTATTCACTGGCTTCCTACATCTACTCATGTGGTTAGAACAATTTTCATGAAGCTTTTGTCCTTATCATATGCTCCAGAAGTTCCATTTGGCATGGTTCACGAGGAACATCCCAAACCGGCTTACTATGAGAGACGCCGTAGTGGAGGACTTCATGAATTTCAACCTCTTGGGGTTCTTTAACATGCATCGACATGGTAAAGCACAAGGACGCTTTGGTTTTCTCCTCTATCTAAAAGCTGCAACCACGGCCGGGATTCAACCCGCATCCTTTGGAGACGTTTTTGGGTTAGCTGGTGTATTGCATGAGGCTAGGAAGAACCAGTCAAACACGCACACAAAAACAAACCCAGAAGCTGGCGGGAGAGCGACTAGTCTCTTCTGCTGTCTGCTTCTGTTCTTTTTTTCTTTTTCTCTGAGCCCTGTTTGGCTGGGTAATACAATCCATGCTTCAGAAGTATCACAATGGCCACATATACGTCAGTTCAGTTCAGTCGTTCAGTCGTGTCCGACTCTTCGTGACCCTATGGACCATGTCACGCCATGCTTTCCGGTCTCTCACTATCTTCCTAACATCAGATAACTTCATCTGCAGTGCCTCGAGGATGCCTTCTAACCATCGCGTTTGCTGCCTACCCTCTCTCCGGCGACCCTCAACCTTTCCCAACATCAAATCTTTCTCCAGCGACTCCTCTCTTCTTATCAGATGACCAAAGTAGCTGAGCTTTAACTTTAGAATTTGACCCTCCAATGAGCAGTCAGGGTTTATGATCGACAATATTGACTGATTTGATCTTCTGGCAGTCCAAGGAACTCTCAAAAGTCTTCGCCAGCACCCCAATTCGAACGAGTCAACCTTTTTCACAGTTCAACTCTCGCATCTATACATCACAACTGGAAAGACCATAGCACGAGTTATACGGATCTTGGTTGGCAGACTAATGTCTCTGCTCTTTACTAGGGGGTCAAGGCTAACCATTGCTCTCTTTCCCAGAAGCAGCTGGCGTCTCCTAATTTCATGGCTGCAGTCTCCTTCCGAGGTAATCTTGGAGCCCAAGAACAGAAAATCTGTCACAGCTTCCAAGACCATGCCCAGTTCTGACTGTGGCCTCTTGCCCTTAATACAGGTTCCTGACGAGACAGATGAGGTGAATTGGAACTCTCATTTCTTTGATAGCTTGCCACAATCTGCTGTGATCTACGCAGTCAAACGCTTTCGCATAATCAATAAAGCAGAAGTAGATGGGTTTCTGGAACTCTCTTGCTTTGGTACACATATAAAGAGTGTACCAAAATATATATATATAATGCAAACTTCATTTGTGTATCTTCGCTGCCTTTTATGTAGCCTGTTATATTCCACAGTAAAATCAGTATCAATTCCGAATTTCTTGTTACTTTCTTTCTTTCCTTTCAGCTGCCTTTTTTAATGTTTGAGTTTATAATATTCTTTGCGGCATCAATTGCAAGTGCGAAGAATGGCCAATTAGTGGCAACATTTTTTGTGGCTTTTTATAGTTTAGGAATAAAGACATAAATGAAATTAATAAATAAATGTGTTAGGCAAGGAGACATGATCACCCCGATTCTATTCACACCTTGTTTAGCAGGGATATTCAAGGACATGGAATGGGAGCATTGAGGGACCAGGCTGGGTGGGAAATACCAAGTAATAGGCGATTCGCTGAAGACGTGGTCTTGATAAGTAACTGAAAAGACGAATTGCGAAGAGTGATTAAGGAAATAGACAGTAAAAGCAGATAAAAGGTCTACTCCAGAATGTATTAAAATGCTGAATACTGTTCAACAGCACTTTGCAGTAGTAGCGAAAGACTGCAGGCGGTAGGCGAGTCTGCCTACTAAGAACAGGTAATGAATGAAACGCAAAACCGAACAAAAAAGGAATTCCTGTAATAGTAAGATCCGAATGGAGCGAATTTGGCAGGATTTAGAGGTTATGACTAGAAGCTTACCGTATTGCACAACCGGAAATTCAGCTATAAGGGCCTTAAGGTGCATAAGCAATTGTTGCTATCTTGCGCCAAACACAAGGTACGATGGTCCGTTATTACAATTGCCTCGATATTATGATACTTTTATTTGACCTTAATCAATTTCTTCGTTTAGGAATGATAAAGACGAGAAAAATCGACCAGTACGTGCTCCCTTAAAGAATGCTGGATGAAATGGGAAGCGTTGCCTGTAAAATATATTTGCCTTTAAGTTGGCCACGGCACACTTCACACAAATGTTAGTCTTTTTTTTGTTAGCAAGAATATATCCGACATGTCTGTGTTCTATGCGAGGCGACAGAAAATTACTTCAATAAAATGTTTTTTATGGGGTATGATTTTTATCTTCTCATAGGTTTTATGTAATCAAGTTTGCTGTTTGTTTTCTTTACCAAGCAGTCTGCCATTTTCATCTCACTCTGCAGAGCACTTACTTTAGGCATTCTCTGAGGTGCTTGTTTACATGTCTTATTTCCATCTTCTGCATAGTGCGGAGTAGGCATCTCCCCTCTCATTACCGTTCATTTCAAACTTACTGGGATCCAGCAAAGTATTTTTGATATTGTTTGGGTCGTGATCTTTGCTATTATGGGGAAGATGCGTCCTAAGGGGTTGAGCGCATTTTCCAAGTTTACTATAGACAGTACACTTAGGGAGTCTGTATGAATGCCGCTTTTTCTGATGTTGTCACTCGTTTTTTTTTTTTTTTTTGCAGATCTTAGATGGCATAACACTCAGAATTGAAAACTGTTGCATTTTGAGGCAGTCGCATTGCATTTTCAGTTTTATCGTGTATTTTTACACTTTATATATGGGCTTCTGGTTTTTACCAATCAGTATAGAAGGCCTTGTAACATCTGCATTGCAGCTGCAGTGTTACATATTCTTGTAGTATATTACCGCGAACCACTGAGAGCTTTATTTATTTTGGTTTCAACAGCCGCCTGCACGCGGCGTTATCACTGCGATTGCAAAGCACAGAGGGATCGTGTTCATGCTCAATGCCACCGAGACTCGAGTTTATCACTATCTTAGTGGCTCAGGATGCGCCGAAATATGTCTCGAACGATTCCAGCTATTTGCGTCTGTTTCATCGATGTCGAAGGCTGTTCTGGCCATCATCTGCACGTTTCTCTGGAAGGTTGTTTGGTGACTAAGTTGAGCGCTGCCGAATGAAGGGGCATTCGTAGTTAGACGTCACCCAAGCACAGAAGGTATCGCCGCCGCCAATTTTCTTAGTACTTCAGCCAGCGTAAATCGGCGCCGTCAAGAGTTTATTCCATTGAAATCGAAGTCTCCCTCATTGTGCTTACGGCCTTGCCCCTACCTCTTCCCCAATAGATGTCACGTGATACTGACAAGACCGCAGGCAAAATCGAGGAGACCTCTGTTTCACTGCCATAAACTATACTGCTCGGACATGTGCCCGCTAAAGAACTATGCAATTCAGCGGCGACGATAGGAATGTTCGTCTGAAGTCTAACAACGAATGCCTGTTCAATTGAGCAGGGCAAATTTAGGGTCGGGAAAAGCCTCTAAATAAACACGCAAACTACCACCGCCAGAAAAATCTCGAAGATTGCAAATACGGAATTGAGAGGCTGTAATCGTTCAACATAAATTTCGACGGATCGTGTGTGACATGAAAAGTGACAAAGCGGCGTGTGTTAGCACTCAGCATGAACAAGATCAGTCCGTGGGTTACAGTGACAATGATAAAGCCGCGTTCTGGTGCCTGTTCAACATAACATTTCAATCGTTCAGTGGTTCGCGGCATTATGCTCATGTATTGTACAGGTTTTCAGAATGTGTGTGAAAAGGAGGTCACAAACGTTGGGGAAAGTACCACACCGATAGCGCTTCATGTCTTAAAAGCAACTCAATTGAGTTTTTGGTGCTAACAGATATGAAAAAATGTGCATTAGATGTTCTTCTTAACGTCGAGATTACGTATGGCACAAATTATAGTTGAGTGCGCTTTATTTTACCTACAAAGTATTAGAAGAAGAGTTCCCCCGGACTCGTGACTCGCGCTCCCACACAGAAAACTTTCACAGCCAGCACGGTTCTTCGTGACATTTCAGTCCTGAAGGAGCCTCAACAAGACGACGGCGACTATGCAGCGGCCTTAAGGGGCCCGAATTGGTCGGTGTGGGGCAGCTCATCCTGCGTGTACAATCATAAGTGGTACGCCTGACACGGGGTAGGGGCACGACGGCTATACTTGGAAACAGCCTGACACACCGCATGCAGGGTCAATAGCTTGCTTGCAAACAGCATCGATCGTGCAGCACAGTTTAGTATTTTCGGCTCATACTTTCTTTGCACCAATGGGTGGTAGGTAGTGTGTTATTGAATGCAAAATTATTCAATGAAAACAACTATGATAGCACCGACCTGCCAAGGAAAGGAACTTCGCTACAAATTGAATCCTGCATCCAGCACCCCTCTCTGTCGAAGCACCCATGTTGGCTTAGAAAATTTCATGCGGGACTGCTACCAACACAGGATGCTTCTGATAGATCTGTCACTGATCTATCAGTGGCAGATCTGATAAACTGCCCAGCCACACTCCATCGTTGAAGGCATGGCGGATTCTCAAAAACAAGCCACCGTAAAAGAAAGCGTGCAAAAAACTACTATCTCTTGAATAATATGCGCTTGGATTAAAGAACATAAAAGACAAAGGGCCTGTTAGATGTCGCTGAAGAGGAGAACGGTGAAAGCCTGCCCTTCCTCTTCTATCATTTTCCTCTCATCGTTAAAACTCATAGCTCTGCATATTTACTTGTTTTCCGTTAGTTGTGGCAATTACAAGTAGTCGTTTGACATACTGGTCGTTTCGTAGTCATGATAAGTCATGCTGAGCCATTGCCACTCATAGATAAGCATATTTACTTATTTCTAGTCAGTTGCAGGCATTGCAAGCCGTCATTTGACGTATTGGTTTTTCCGTAGTCATGCTTAGTCATGCCTAGTCATTGTAGTCATTTCCGCTAATAGCTAAGCATAGTTACTAATTTCTAGTCAGTTGTGACAATTACAAGTCGTCTTTTGTTATATTTATTTATTTGTACTCTAAATGCCCCTGATGGGGTATTACAAGAGGGGTGGGCTGTTACAATTCATTGAAGAGTCTTTCAATGAATTGTTTGAAGTTTGTTGGATGAGCGTGATGAGCTGCGTCGCCATGAAGGCGATTCCAGTTCTTGGCTGTCTGAACGAACAAAAGCATTTAAATGTACAGTGGTATTTGCGGATGGCGGGTATACTACTTTATTGTGATTAAATCAATGGGATGCTAGGTAACAAGGAATGATGACAATTTCCAAGTGACGAATGGTAAAATTTATGAAAAACACACAGTCGGGCTATTTTGCGATGTGATTCAAGGGAACCAAGATGGGATTTTGTCTTCAGATCAGTAACAGTTGAATGATAAGGGTAAACAGAATGAATGAATTTTGCTGCACAATTTTGGGTGGATGCGAGGATGAGGGAAAGGTTAGACAGGTGAGGGTCCCAAATGCGCATGCGTATTCCAGTTTGGGACGGATGAGCGTTAAATAGGTCAGCAGTGTTACAGAAAAAGGTGCAAGTCGCAAGTTACAGCGTAAAAAACCAAGCGTGTGATTGGCGTCTTTTGGTAACGTTAGAGACATGAGGAAATTAATTGAGGCAATGGATAAAGGTTACACAGAGATATTTATAAGAGTCAACACCTGAAATATTAGAGCCAAATTTATAACACGTAGGTGAAAGAATGAACTGTCTATGGTGGAATGCAATTAATGACGTCTTATTTGTGTTTACAAACATGAGCCATTTGCCACTCCAGGATTCAAATTAATTCAAGTCGTTTTGTAACAGCTCGGTATCGTTGCTGTCACGATATATTACACTGTCATCCGCAAATAGTCGAACTTTAGAAGGTATACCAGTGCTTAGGCCTTTATTATAAATTATGAAGAGCAAAGGGCCGAGTATATTACATTATGGCGCACCAGAGGCGACGGAGCTTAAAGGTGAGAAATGTCCCTTAGCATTCACAAACTGCTTTTGATTGATGAGGAAGTTTTTTTTTTTCATGTGAGAAAGAGTGGGTCAAGGTTCAAACCTAATAGTTTATGTAGAAGCCGTTTGTGGGGAACTTTGTCAAAAGCTTTCTTGAAATCCAAGAACACTTCATCAACTGGTATGTTGACATATAGGTTAGATCTAATTTCATTAACAAATAGAGCTCACTGTGTGTCACATGACATATTTTTCCAAAAACCGTGCTGGCTAGGGGGACAAACATTGACAGATAGAAGAAAAATTAAAATATGTGTGTAGATAACCATGCGCTTTTTTAGTTTTTAACAAATGCTTGTGAGGGATATGGGACGATAGCTGTGGCGTGAAGATGGCGAACTTTTTTTAGGCACTGGATTCACCTTCCTACCTTCCAGTCTTGTGCAACACTCCAGATGATAACGATTGCTGAAATATGTGCGAGAGAATAATACTTGTGATATGTTTGGTGTTTCTTTAGTGGTTTGGAGTTAATTCCATCAGCCCCGGCTGAGGAAGCAACCTTCAAAGAATCAATTAGCTTCGCAATTCTGTTTTCGTGAAAAATATGGCAGGCATGACAGCATGATTGTATCGCAGAAAATCAGAAAGTTCGTCGCTAGACACGTAAGTTAAATTAGACGAAAATACGGAGTTCAGAGCTTCTGAAACAATTTTATCAGGAATAGGATTGTTTTGGTCATCAAACGGAAATTAGTGACAGAAAGGTGATGAGTTAACAATTTTTCACGCTCGCTGCGTAGTCATGCTGAATCTTGCTGAGTCATACCTTGTCATTGTAGTCATTACCACTGACACGTAAGCATGTTTACTAATTTCGTGAATTACGGTCATTACAAGTCACTGTTGGGCATATTGGTCGTTTCGTTATACGTTTTATTCATTTTTTCATCATGTTATTAGTAATTATCATTATTCATTAGTTTTATCAAAATCTACAGTATAACTTTTATTCATTACTAATAAAAATAAAACGTTTTTATTCCAGATTGTCCTTCTCATACACCTGTTATTAGCAAGTGATATCATCGCACAGATCTGATGCGCAACTCTCGCAAGCAGGATTTCGTTCCACGAGCTTTGAAAGGCTTACGCCTTTAAAAATAACCATCGATGAGGATCGCTGGCTGGAACTAGATTCTGGTGAGAACAGCAAAACAAGCGAATTCCTGCTCGCAGCTGCCGATGTGGCTCAGGTCATACGATCTCGCACTCTAGCTCCGCTGCTAAGGCGTGGCCGAAATTACATCTTTCTTTTACTTTCAGACTGCTGGGTTTACAGTAAAGCTGTTCCACGAATAGAGCACTGACTATAGCGTGCGCTGATAAATTTCAAACCTCCGTCCGTTGTGGCTTCATTGTGAAACAGTTTATAACTAGCAACGACTAGGGTGTAGCGCACAGCCTGAGCGCCCCTGTCCCCCGCACCCGCAGGCAGCATCGTCGCGGTAAGCACGCATCATTCGGTGTGGCAAGCGTTTAGAATTTTTCGCTCTTTTTCTTGATGCTGTAGGGCCGGTCATTTTTTGATGTACCGTTTAACATATATTACGCCGAACCAACGATTCTGCGAGTGCCCGTACTCGAAGATTGTGCCCGTTGGACGGCACATTAGAAACTGCCTATATATGACGTTTTCCTTTCCTTTATAATTCAATTAGTTACCCTAAGGAACCATCAGTTATCATCACTTCGCATTAAATGTCCGTGCTGCCCATGCTAATTTTTTCTTCATTTCCACTAAAATGTCATTAACTTGAGTTATTTATCTGACCCACTCTGCACATCTCCTATTTCTTCCTGTACCATTTTTCTTTCCATAGTCCTCTGTGTTGTTTTTAACTTAAGTAGAACTTTTTCTTTGGCACCCACGTTCTAGCCCCATAGGTGAGTACAGATAAGATGCAACAACTGTTGTATACTTTCCTCTTAAGCGATACTGGTAAGCTGCTAGTCATAATCTGCGAGTACTTGGCACAAGAGCTCCATTCCAATCTTTTTCTCCCTGTTATTTCCCTTTCAAGTTAGGTGGGAGGAGGAGGTTATGAAGTTCGCAGGGGTTAAGTGGACGCACCAAGCACAGCACCGCGTCAATTGGAGGAATATGGGAGAGGCTTTCGCCCTGCTGTGGATATAGTACGGCGGCTGCTGCTGCTGCTGCTGCTGCCGCTGCCGCTGCCGCTGCCGCTGCCGCTGCTGCCGCTGCCGCTGCCGC
>JAJIZL010115231.1:0-19376 GCA_023969395.1 Amblyomma maculatum | reverse complement strand
TGTGCGTGCGTGCGTGCGTGCGTGCGTGTGTGCGTGCGTGCGTGCGTGTGTGTGTGTGTGTGTGTGTGTGTGTGTGTGTGTGCGCGCGCGTGCGCGCGCGCGTGCGTACGAGGGGGGAGGGCATTAGTTTGGCGCTTTAGGAATAAGAACGACCCAAGATGGCGCTTAGCGATTTTTATAACACAAAAAAAAATAAGACTCAGATACCCACCACAAGGTCTGCACCGGCCAACCCAGCAGAGCTGGACCAGGTGTCTTCAACAAGGGCAGCGGAACCGTGAAATCAGGCAGCCTCGTCTGCTGCTTGACCGATAGGAATGTTTCAACCAACGATAACGGACTTAAGGAGACAAAACACAGGCTCCTCACTACTTCATGGACGCCCAGTGATGACTACGCTTTTCCTGACGAAGCCAAACGGCGACTGAAGTTTAAATTCCCCTGACCTGGCTTCAATACGTAGAATTCCAGAAAGGGGCCTTCTGCCGCACCTGTGTGCTCTTCGTAGATGAAAATGCGGGGAAAGGCTCGTTCGCACACTGTTCGCGTGATGGCATTTCGTACATTAAGCTTTCACGTCCTACAGCGGAATGGAGTGCCATAAAGCTGCAGTATTCTTTTATTCGCAATTAATTTCTTGCTAGCACTTGAAGGGAAATCAGTACCCGAGTAGTTCGACCCTGCCAGTCGACGTGATGGAGACAGAAACTGAAAGAAGCTTCTCTCAATAACTGATGTCCGGGTTACGTTCTAAGCAAGGAATTCCTCTGAGAGAACATCGCTACGAGGGCCTCTTTGAGCTCAATCACACCGTTGAAAACAATGGAAGCTTTCTAGCACTCCTTGACATCAAAGTACGAGGTGGCGACAAGGGGTTCAGCGAGCCAATCGAATCCCGGTCGACGAAAGCGGCCTACCTCACCCTCAAATACAGAATGAAATCATCGCGGCGAGTGGCGCAATTATTCAGAACGCTATTGTAAACCAAGTCAACATTGTTGGATGCTTCACTGTCCTTGCGGACGAGACACCAGGTATCACTTTCCCATTCAGGAGCATTACAAACATAATTAGCCATATACTCAACACTCAGTGTTTCGTGCACCGTTGTAAGGACACTAATGCTATTTATCTGAATTTATTTAAACAAGGCGATACACAAAAGAATTTCTAACTACTAATAACACCCCATACCTTTAACATGCGCAAGTTGTAAATTGCTTAAACATATGATCAAAAACATCCCCTACTTTTTAATTTTTTGTCCTGCGCAACATGGTTTCAGACATGGTTTGTCCATTATAACCCAACTCGTAGGAAAAGTGCATGATTTTGCCTCAGCTAATAATGTGCGCAGCCATCAGTAATTTTACATTTCGTGAAGGCGTTCGATAAGATTTCTGACTCTAAACGGATGGTTAAACTTCGGACAACATTGAAAAACAGCTGACTATGCAAATAGTTAGAATCAGTACGTTGTATCCAATGAAAAACACTCGAACATATCCCCGGCTCTCTAGGGTTCCACAGGTTTCTTTTTTAGGCTTTCTGTTGTTCTTGATCATAAATGGTATTATAAAAGAGCATAACGGTGAAATTAGGCTTTACGCCGATGATTGCATACATACTCCGTACGCAACTCCATATTGGATCAAATCAAATTCAGTACAGAGGTGGATATCTTGATGTAAGGATGCAGTTAATGGCAGATGACTGTTAACTACCACAAAAGTGCAATGATGTCAGTGGCTAGCAAGAAACAGCGCCTCTTGTTCGACTGCACCGCAAATGAAAATTTATTGCCACCTGTTTATGTATACTGAACTTCATACATGTGAGGACCTTCGCTTGGACCATCATAATTCCGCCATCTCCAACGGCTCGATGGCAAGACTTGATTGTGTCTTGAGGAGACTGTTCAAATATCACAAGGCTGCTAGCGTTTAAGTCACTGATTCAGCCCATGCTTGAAATACTGACGTAATTTGGGACCAATTTACGGATGTAAACCTTCATAAAGTGGAAAGGAGGAACAGTCAGGCAGTTAGGTTTTTTTTAATAAATGTGGAAGATCATCTGCTTTCGAGCTCATTTCAAAAGCATGGTTAAAGCGTACCTCTGAACATATTAGAATTCGTCGTTTACGTGTCATGCTTAAAACAATCAAGGGTCATTTAAATTTTCACAGCTCACAATACATACCTTTTTCATCCGGTTATGGCACAGGAAGTCTTTATGCCCTCACTTCGCTTCTTTTCGATGCCAAGAACAATGTATTCGAATCATATTCCTTCCCTTGCACAGAAGCCGATTGGAACAACCAGGATAACAATACGATTGAAGAAAGTGATATCGACAAATGTTTATTGCTGATTGACGTAAGAATTTTCTCTAACTCCTTTCCAATGCTTCTCGCGTGCCTGCAGTCCATTTGGAAGTATTTTTATACTATTAGCTGGTATATTTTGTGCAACCTGCGGACCGTACCGGATTTTTTTAACTTTGTAGTCTTGTTATAATCGTGGTATCAATTTTTTCCCGCGTGTCTGCCTGAGTGATCTTACACCGACATCTCAGTAAAACCCAACAGCTTTCCGGCTCTGTGGCCCTTCCAGTAAGGAACACTGTACTAAGAGGTAAGATTATACACAAGACTTCATAGACTGGAGCAGAACTTACTGCTCTTCCTTCTGCTACTGATTACATTTACCATGAAAGTCCACCTAAATGACCTATCTTCACTGACCTAAAAGCAGCGCTCCCGGGCCAACAAAATGCTCTTCGTCGTGACTCCCACGAGCAAATGATAGCAGAAATCCGCGAGCTACATAATTCCTACACAGAATTATTTATCAGTAGTTGTCTAGACACTGCAGCATCAAAGGCAGTCATATAGAGCGGACGAGGCAGCGCGGACAGCCCACTAGGAGGCCGTTTGTGTATCCATCTCCTTTTCAAGAGCAAACACAGCGACTAGACCTCGAACACTAGCGCAGCAGACGATTCCCTGCAGAGACGATTCCCTCGTGAAATTCCGGCCACTTTTCAAGCGTGCATTTCCAATTCCTGAACCTTGACCTAAAGCTGAGACCTCCACCTGGCCATCCATGACGTGAAGAAAATTGGTTTTGTCGCCTCTGGCTTGCTGTTTCCCTCACAAATCATTATTCTTTTGCTAGCTGCATGGCTCATAACACTTGTGTGACATCAGTGGGAGTAAGGACACTATTTCTCTTATTCTTTCTGAGTGACCGAATACAGTGCCGAAAGACAACTTCTAAGCCGTGAACTAGAGAACGTATAGTGCCGAAAGACAACTTCTAAGCCGTGAACTAGAGAACGTATAGACCCACGCCCGCTGACGGAGGTAAGGATCCTCGGACAGTGGTAGCAGCGATCATTTGCGGTTTTTTTTATTGTCACAGAGCAGCATGTCAGCGAAATTTAAACGCCGGCTAAAATCTGTTTTCATTAAAGGGTCTCTCTCTCTCTCTTATTGCCACGCACTCCTACGTTTCCTAAGATCTTTGTGCCTGCATGAAAAGCCTTAACTTTTCAGTGCATATTTCGCCTTGTGGCTTCTATTGTCCTTTCCCTTATTTTTCTCTTTCTCTGTTATATCCCTTCATCTTTTTTCACCTGTGAATGGTGGCAAACCGGCTTCTTTTGTCGGTTAACCTCCCTGCCTTTACTTATCCCGGCCTCGGCGGCCGCTTTTCGGTGGAGGCGAAAAGCAAGGCGCCCGTGTGCTGTGCGATGTCAGTGCACGTTAAAGAACCCCAGGTGGTCGAAATTTCCGGAGTCCTCCACTACGGCGTCTCTCATAGCCTGAGTCGCTTTGGGACGTTAAACCCCACAAAACCAAACCAAACCTCCTTCTCCTCTTCTCCCAGTGCCCGCTGTGGAGGCGTACTTTAGACTGTATTTGTTCCCTTCCACCCCCACTTCAGGGTGCAGCTTTTGGGGCAATTTCAAAAGCAAACGGGTAGCATTGAGCTTCTTTCTGCACTGCTACTCCAAAACATTGCCGAGAGGAAAAAGATCTAGGCCTACCAAAAGTTCTCACTCCCTACGGGAAGCTTTTTTCATTTAATGAACTGTCTGGCAAAGCTCTTGTCCGGAAGTAAAAATAAATGAACAGTGACGTTCAGCCCGCTACCACGGTGCAGGCGGCTTCCTTTTGCCCGAAAGCCTTGTATCCAAACACCCACCATTTGCTGCCCATTATGGCCAATTTGCCCGTCAGCATCGCCTAAGCGAAACGTTTGTTTCTAACGCTCCGAAGGTTCAAGCCTGGGCTCCGAGATACAACGTCACAAGAGCGGTTGCTAGGGGGGAGTTGTGCTTTTTAATCACCGCGCCGTTGTTAGTCCAGAAGCTGTCCTTTCGTATCTTTCCGTCGACCACCAGACGCTTCGCGGCTGAATGTGCATCCTGAACGCGAGCAGAGAGACTCCTTCCTGAATTTTGGTGTATGAAGCACCGGAGGGGAACGGACGATTTTACGTAAGCTCCACCTTATAGAGAAACTCTGAGAAGGTTCATGTATTGCCGCCACCATATTTCAATAGCGCTCTTTTGCCTCGCCCGAAAATTATGTTTCTAATTTCAAACAGTGGTCTATAATTTTGTGTTCCAATACTTTTTCAGGAATGTTCTGGTAAATATTCGTTCTTTGTTGCTTATTCTCGAAAAGACTGATGCACTTTGTCGCGCCTATAAATCGAAAACCGAAGTTATTGCAGAAGAGAACCTTTTTTGCGTTTTCTTATATTTTCGTATATTACGTGAAAATATTGTAAATAGACTCGGTTCATAGTAAGATTGCTTGTGACAAAGTAAATGTCCTTTAAGAATCAAGTCTTCGGTGTCTGCCGTGAAGTCTCAGTTTTATGTAGATAATATAGTGAACGGAACAACATCACCTTTAGTAAGCAGAAAAATTTCGAGGATCTTACCCGGGCACGGGCAATATTCGTTTGTATTTATTTCTTTTACGACGGCGTCTAAAACCCACCAAAAATGTTTCAGGCAACACCACTGAGTTGAGGTAGAGGCGAAATGCGGAAACACCAGTGACATTTGTGTGCACATGAAAGAGTCGCTTGCGGCTGATGTCCACTGCGCCTGATACATCGCGGGCATCGCCACTTAGCGTCGGCGCATTACACTGCTCAAGCATTGCTTCAATGTGCGCGATGGCAGTGTGCGCTTTGAGGCCTCTGGTTTGTCTCTTCGTGATTACCCTAAGCAAAATCTCCTCTGCTTGTGGAGCAGCTGTGATTGGTCAACAGCTGCGTAGCTCCATAACAACAGCTATATAGCAGCACTTTCCTAAGCACATCAACTGCTTAGCATGCGCACCGCAACGCGATGCCGGTACAACGACAAATGCCACAGAATCGCGTTACAGTCACGCTACCAATCAATAAACCAAAATAAAGCTAGAGATTTATTTTCTCGCAAATGTGCCTCATTCCAGCCCTAGGCGACAGAAGTGAAAACCCTGTGCAACACCGCTTTCGCACTGAATTAGAATTTTAGCAAAATAAAATCTGTACACTTTTTTACGTGCGGTATAGGTAATTGGGCTCGCTACAGTAATAGCAATTTAAAAAATACTTAAGAAAGCATCTCCATAACGAGCTTCGAAGAACGAGACGGTCATGACCTGGTTGCTGCTGCGTCTATCCATGCAGTCCCGGTAAGATGAGCACGTAGAACGCGCGCAACGGCAACACTTGCAATTCGTCTGTGCTTTGCCCCGCTCAAGTGAGCTCACGTATAACTCCCCTGCACGGAACGATCGCGCATCACCTGCAGTACGGCTACTGCAGCTCCATGATATCATGGGCCTAATCCCCATATTGCAACCTCACTGCTTTTAAAAGAAATACTGGAAGCACAGCCGGTCTCGAGTTGAGCGCGCACCCATGTTTACACGTGAGCGGAGTCTCTACTTGAAAATTTGGCCTTTACAACCACCAAATAGACGAACCACTTTTTATCGTGAAAGGTATGACAAAGTGGCATGCACAGAAGAGGATATATTGGTCTATGTGCAATATCACATAATCAATGCAAGATAGAAAACTGCTACAAGTAAACTTGGTCAGTGCGAGCTTGGCACGCTTATCGTACCGACGGTGTAGTGGACTAGAAATTTCGACCACCTGGAGTTATTTAACGTGCATTGAAATTGAACAGTAAACGGATGCATTAAGTGTTTCGTCTCTCTCTCAACGCGCCTCCGCGGCCGGGATTGAGCCCGAAATAAATAGAAAAAAAAATTCTAAACTTTCAATTCTGGGCTCCTAGGTGTCGCCCTGTGACAGCGTCTAGGACATCTATAGCTAGCAAATTCCGTTTTTCTTGACACAGACGAAGGTCTTAGCTTATTTTATATTTTATATAAGGCCTGCTGGCAACAGCTGTTGAAATTAGCGTAATTTTTTCAATCCATAATTTTCGCATTTTTTTTTTTGCTCATTGTATACCTCATCCAAAAAACAGCTCTTGCGAGTAACCTGAAGAAATGACGATTGAGAACTCAATGAATAATGTTCTGAGGTCGACACTCTCTTCCTGTTTAGAACAAGAAACTAAAAATGCCGATGCAGTTTCCGTTGTGATTGTACGCATTTCTTCAAATGATTTAAGTTTTCTAGAATGACTGCCAGGCCCGGGTGCAGACGCTATCAGCACTTTTCAAGTCTTTCGACTGTGAACGTGAAATTTCCTGCCGCAGACTGTACCATATGAAATACTGGTTATATTTTAATGCATGTGCAGTTTTGAATGAGAACGATTTTTCTTGATGTTTTCCCGCTCTCTTCAATTGTGCAAAGTTGTTCGGGCCTAATTTATTGATTAAAAGACATTGCTTCTTCATTTATTAAACCCACTATCTGTCATGGATCTGCGACAGTGGCTATAGACTACATGCATGTGCATTTATTCAGCCGACTAATATTTTCTGAATGAAAGCATATTCAATTTAAGGAAGTTAAGAAGAGTTCCTTGAATTGGACAGCTAGAATTTTAACAACTTTTTTCTTCACCGTACATGTCAAGCACCATGAATATTCCTCATTGCCGCTTTTGCACTAAATTATACAGGCTGCACCAGAGATTTCTGGATCTCTATATATAGCTTAAGGATTACCCCTGCTCGGAAACTTGCCATGGAAATTGCTCAGGTCGCGCATAATGCTGTACAGAGCTTAATACCTTTAAAACGCACAATAGCCCACCGCGTTATTTTTTTTTTTCAGTGGCGACGGAGCTTGAGTGCTGAACCCAAGGACACGGGTTCGAATCCGGCTGCGGCAGCCGCTTTCCGATGGTGCCTAAAAGCAAGTAGATCACATACTGTGCGATATCAGTGAACAACTAAGTAACTCGGGGTCCGAAATTTCCGGAGACCTCCATTACGGTGCCCCTAATAACCTGAATCGCTATGAAACGCCAAGCCCTAAAAACCTGAACCATAAACTTAAAGCTCAGAATGCATAGCGTAAAGCTTTGTGTTTTGTGCAAAATCTAGGGATAGAAAGTGTTGACGTCAGTATGTCCGAAGGCTCATGTGAGCATACAATCACACTGAAGCAAGTTAGTGCGCGAGCGCTGAATATTATCTGCGTTTTATACCACGCAGATTGCCGATCTCAGAGGCTGATTGCGCGATCCTTGTATCAATCATAAGGGGTGCAATATCCAGAATAGATACTCAGTACTAACCGAGGAAGCTGACCTTGGCATAGAAGCAATGAACAATATTTTCAGAGATATCATTAGTGAGTGCGCGGTAGAAGCAGGAGGTAGAATTGTTGGAGAGGATACCAGTAAACTGTCTAAGGAGACAAAATACTTGATTAAGAAACGCAAAAGTAAGCCTCCACCCAACAGACCGGATAGAACTGGCAGAGGTATCAAAGCAAACCAATAGGCTAAAGGTGGCCGACATAAGGAAGCATAACACGGGGAAAACTGAGCATGCTCTAAAGAACGGTCGTAGCCTGAAAGCGTAAAGAGGAAATTAGGAATAGGCGCAAATCAGAAGTATGCGCTGAGGAACAACGCGGGCAATGCCATTACTAACATGGACCAGATAATCAAGGTAGCCGAGGAGTTTTATACGGCCCTCTACAGTAGCCATAGTAGTCAGGACAAGAATGAAATTGGCTGTAATGAAGAGCAATCAGACGTTCCGCCAGTAGCGAAGGGCGAGGTTAAGAAAGCCTTAGAAGCTATGAAGAGGGGGCAAGCAGCTGGGGAGTATGAGGTAACTACATATTTGTTTAAGGACGGAGAAGATATCATGCTAGAAAATCTGGCCAACCTGTATACGCATTGCCTGACGACCTCTAAACTACTAGGAATCATGTAAGAACGCTAACATTATCTTAATTCATAAGAAATGGACGCTAAGGACCTTAAAAATTACAGACCAGTGAACCTACTATCCGACGCGGCGGTCTCCACAGCTCGTCCGATCACAATAGCTCGTCCGCAGCCACGTAGAAGCCTCGAAAGGGGCCTCGTCGGTGTCCTCTGAAGAGGCCGAATCCGCTGGGCTGGTCTCGGGTTCCTTCTTCTATCCAGGAGTTAGATGCCTGCAGGCGAAATGCACAATACTCCCACCCTGGCAAGGCAAGAGGACTGCCACCTCTTGAGCTGTACCAGACAACCCAAGAACAAGCCTTAAAGGGAAACTGAAGAGAAAACTCAAGTGGCTTGCATTGATAGAATGCCAATTCCTGATTACAAAAAATCCGCTCTTACTGAAAACAGAGCTGTTGTAAGGTAGTAAAGAGGAAGAACAGAAATACAGGTATCGCCGCCATAGCCGAAACTCGCAACTACAAATCACGTCGTGACGAGCTAGGGATCCCAGAGGCTGACAAGTGCGAATTACGTTGCCCGTTTGAATGCCGTCGTAGGTTTTGTCTCGAATATGATAACACGCTTTTATATTACGTAAACGACGGCGAAAAGACAACGTAAACGTCGCAAGGCAAATACAAAAATATACTTGGAGCGCCCACTTCAGTTTCGGTCGGTTATGTTCCGGCTCGGGCACTTCGTGCGTGCTCGGATAGTTTCAAGTTTGGACCTGCAGCGCCTGAATTACGAGCTTGAAGCAGCAGATGCGCCTGGCTCGTTCACATTTGAGCATTCGGAGGCGCGAGCGAGCAAAATCCGCCTCCGCCGACACGCTTCTTCGTTCACACTTCTGAGCCAACATATCGCCGCCGTCGCCGCTTCGACTGCGAGCTCCCGTTAACCCTGACTTGACCGCTCGACTGCAGCCACGTACGCCACGAAAAGCATACATATGCTAAGCGCCGAAGGAGAAACGAATTATCATTCAACTGCTCACTAAATCATGCCACATCTGACCCACATACTGCGGCAACAAGACCTTCAACGGGCTATTTGCAGGCATCGTAAACAAAAGGGGCATACTTGCCGCTCATACCAAGGAGAGCGTCGATATATTGCACTGGTCGCCCGGCGAAAAAAAATGAAGAAAACGCCACCACCAGCGGGATGCGAACTCGCCACTGCTTGCTCTGTAACGTTCGGCGCTAACCACTCGGCTACGCCGCGCCTCCGGGACCCGGGAAATATTTCTGCATATTATGTCATGCCGCATTTATTATGGAACATGTTTCGACGTGTACAGGCCATTGCTGCCGCTCTAAAAATTACACCTTCTTGACCATCGGAGCATGCTGCCTACTCTCACGACTTGCAACTACTGTTATGGATGCCTATGCGCACTATATTGCGCACTGGAACCATTTTAACATGTGGAATTTCACAGCGCTGGCAAATTTAGGAGCGCCTGCTTTTCGGTCATGCTCTGCTACCGTGGACGTAATTTTCGCTGAGCACAGAGCTGTAGCACAAACCTTGAAGGAAAAAGGTGCGACGAAGCTTCGAAACTGGCAAGCGCTGCAGCGAGGACACTTTTTTGCTGGTAACTAAATCTTATTTGTATGTAAACATTTCGGGAAGCGTTGCGATGACCGAGGGCTCGGTTTGTTTATACGCAGACTCGAGAAACATGTAAAGTATTGTGCATTACAAGCGCTCTATGTTTTTTTTTTCTTCCTTTATGGGCCCATCGCTCGGTAAATTACCCTGTTCATCGTTTTATTTATTTCGGCCGTCACTTATTGTGAGGCGATGGTCGATTGCGTGTACGCTGTTGCCCCTGAGGGATGCGACGCCGCGGGGCGCGCCGGCTCGCTAGCAGTCACGGAGTCTCCGCTTACGTCATAGTGTGCATCACTCTACCCCGACTACGTAGTCGGAGGAAACAGTTTGAATTCAACCGGCGGGAAAAAAAAAAAAGAAAAAAAACTCAACTTCTTATCGCAATATCTCAGCAATTATTCGATGTTTTGCTGCCGGATATGCGGTGACAGTGTCACCAAATGTAGTTTATTAGATTTTCATAGCATCTATGGGTGTCTTTAGCGTCCCTTTAAACTATAGGCTGCAAGAGTTCACTTCCCCCTTTTCCAGATCAATCTACGGGCGTCCGGTGAAGAGAGCTGCTGACCAATTCTACGCGGGCGATTTATTCACGCCACTCTTTGCAATTTAGGATCAAATTTTGGTAACAAATAAAGACCGCAGCTGCCGTCGCGATCTCCGGAAAACGGCTGAAAACATGAATATCGAGAGATAAACCTACATCATAGTACTACACTAGGCATATACTGACCTCAAATGATCAAGTGCTGTTAAAGAAAAAAAATTCTGAAAGTGATATCGCCAAGAAGGTTAGATCCCTTTGAGCATAACAGGGTACACTCAGAGGAGCGCCTGGAAGCTGTCACTTTTCTTAGCGGAAGGGTGAGGCCATCAGCATTCCCATTGTCCTTTCCCTTACGGTAGCGCTCTTCAAAATTATGTTCCTGTAGGACGAGGCTCCAGCGCAGCAAACGGCCGTTTTTCGGATACATGTTCCGGAGCCATTTCAGCGGACAGTGGTCCGTCTCAATTACGAATTGGGAGCCGGCCAAATAGCACTGAAGCTTTTGCGTAGCCCACACTAAACATGCGCACTCCTTCTCCGAGGCGCTGTATGCTTCTTTTCGCGCCGTAAAGGCCCCCGTACGGTCGTTTTTAGAGGCGCTGCGCCCGTCCGCCTTCCGCCAGCTGGCGGATGCGTTCGGCACGGGAGGCTCATAGGGTGCTATACGGTCACTTTTGGGTATCTTTTGGGTGGCAGATTTCTCCAGCGCTCTGATTGGCGCGCCCGGCGCGCGCTGCTTCGAACGTCGAAACTGCATATGGCGGCTGCGGCGCTGGTTTGGGGAAACTTTTCCTCTTCACGGTTGCTCTTGATCGTCGGCTATCAAATTAATTTGCACCCTAGCTGTATAGTTATTGAGCCCCCGCATATACAGCACAAACAGTATGAATTGACCATTAGTAGAACGATTAAGTCGCCGGCGATGCAATCATCCAGCAACAGCGTAGACACACGCATGCCCCAGCGGCACCTGCTTTCGCCGTCTACTTGGTGTGTTTATGTTAGTATGAGGAGAAGACGGCACGAATTTTTTAAGTACTCCCGGACGTATACACTGAAAGGTAAAGTGTATATATTCATATCTCCCCTGCCTGTGTTCGCGCGTTCACTTCGGTATAGCACTCGCGGCAAAGATGCAGGAGCTGAAAGCACTTGCTGCTGGGCTAGTTGGTTTTGGTTCATAATTAAAATAGTTTAAGGCGCAAAAAAAAACAGACAAACACAAAGGTAAGTGACGGGACGAAGCGCCAAGTTTTTGCGCCTTAAACTATTTTAATTATGCAGGAGCTGGTCATTTAATGTTTTCATCCGAAATTACAGCCTAAACGCATTTTACAACAAGCCTGTTTTACTGTGAGAAAATAGACTGCAAAGCCTAAACAAACATGCACATCATTTGTAAGATATACAGAAGCACTATTTTCCGTGCGGTTCTCCCTGCCCGGTGGTAGCAATCTCTTAGTGGCGTACATTTCGCCACGTAATCCTCATTTCTGGCTGCAACATGCAGCTGTGGTGTTGCATATGAGATGTATTTGCACGCAGAAAATGTGTCGAGGTTCATGACAGTAACAAATCTTTAAAGTGCATGGAATCATTTGCTATGGTATCCATGCCATAGCAAATGATTCAAACAGTGCATGTTCAAATTATCTCTAAAATTCAATGTGTTTACTTCTTCAAAGACATTTAAAATAGCTGCTCAACTAGTTTATTTGTATTCTGTTTGGTTTTCAGCACTATTCATATTTTATTCAGCAGCAAGACTATGCTATTCATAATCAATTTGGTTGGCAAAACTACAATTCGCATGCCCCCAGTACGTAATACCAGTTTCTCAATCTCTGTGCTCAGTGCTGCCTATATTAATGAGTGCCTTCATGTCAAGTGCAGCATACACTTCCTTTTCTTGACCTATGCCATTTGGTCTTCCTAGGTTTCATGTGTGTATACTGCTTTTGTCATTTCAGACACTGAAAGTAGCAAATGAAATCTGGCGATTGAGTGTTAACATACAACACAGCTCAAGCTACTCAGCTGCGGCATGTACTGAAAAGAATTGTTACCAATCTAGACAGCCTTTACCAGCCAAATTTCAAGTGAAATATTTGTACAGTTAGTATTGAGCACAAATAAACAAGAATTATGGCACAATTGTGCTGCTGCTGAGGAAGAGTCCATAAAGTTTTTAAAACATTGCATGATATGAAATGACTATTCTAAGTACAAATATGTATATATTGGATGTTTTGTGTGGAATGAGTGTTTTATTCTTCTGTTGTAGTTTTATTTCACTGTTTCTCATACTTAAAAACAATGCAGCTAAGAGTAAGCACTGAAAAGGCACATCACTGCACGACAGAGTAATAGTGCATGGCCGGAGCGGTCAGTTGGGATCAAGAAATACTAAGCGCCCACTGCCTTGCATCAGCTAAGTGTCCCCACTTGTAGAAAAAAACTGTCTAGGGGATAATTGTAAAACAGTGACCAAGTGTAATGGCATGTCACTTAGTTGCCAGGACAGCATGCAGACTTGATGGAATTCTGACTTGTTTGTGAAGATGAAATACTATACTTCTATGACTAGTGTACTTACCTACATGAGTCCTTTACTTTGTTTACATAATTATACTTTAAGCCCATACATCAAGTTCATCGTGGAGTGAATACACAGATCCTCAATATAATTCAAAGAACAGAAACCAATTGTAGTGGCATGTAAACACAGTGCAGTTCTCCAAAAGAGTCACGACAAAACTGCACCTTTTGATATCAAATAAAATATCTCCTTTGAGAATTCAATACTCTTCTGAGAAAGAAAACTGTGCTTGGAACTCTGAACTCTCAAATAAAATAAAAATGGAAGAAAGCGAGTGTGTGTGGATGTTAGGAGTTCTTGCCACGGGAGGCTAAATGCCATTCAAACCCAGATGTTTTATACTCGGTGGCTCATGTAACAAGTAACGAATGCTAAGACAGAGAGGCAAGGAAAGCAGCACTGAACTGCAAGATGTTTACTAGGTCAATATTATCATTGCATACAGTGAGAAAGCTGCTGGATAATCTTGTCAATCCAAGAAAAATGCTTTTATTGACTGTTTACAATCACCTGGCCTGTTTGAGACTGATTAAAAAAATGCTGGCGATGCCCGCCATCGAATCGTTTGAAATTATGGTTACATTTTGTATACTTACTTTTACCTTAATCAGCTGAAACTGGCAGTGCTTTTTTTTCCTCAATGCTAACTATGCTTGAAAACCCATCTAATGTAGCTTTGTGTTTTGGATTGCTCATCTCACTGAATTTTGTGTATTTACGGGCACATATGGAGGCTTCGGGGTCATTTTACAATATCACCAAGCTGCAGGTGTACCGTAAAGAACACATTTCATGCTATGGCCAACCGCTGCAAGATCCTTCATCAGGGAGTCTGTCTCTACAAAAGCATTTAATGTAAATGTATGGACCAGTGAGGCTTTACATAACTGTCAGAGGATGCATGCATATGTAATAGTCACTCGCAACTCATCCATATGTGCCATTTAGTAACTCAAATAGCATCTGCCTTGCAATGGAAACATGCCACTAGGATGCTACACGTGCCGACCATTTTATGCTTGTAGTACTTGCTGTAATGCTAGTTGGTTCACACTGACCATTGGAGCACCGCAAGGACATGATCACAGGAAAAGAAGATGGAAAGAAAGGGCGCCTTTCAATCCCTCTTCTTTACCTGTGATCGTGTTCTTGTGCCGTTTTATTGATCATGTTATGCTGGGTTACTATTTCTTGAATGTGTAACAGCGCCCTCGCTTCACTGCCACTGGAAGGTTCTAGTCTGTGCCTCGTTCAATAGCCCTGGGTTTAGATCGCCCCACCAGATTCTGCTCGCCTGAAGAGCTCATGCTGCATACGTCATCCTGTCCCTTGTTAGATGCGTGTAGGTTTCTATATGCATTCCTGATTCTATAATTTTTTTCGCCTGTGTTTCAATGTTACTTTTTAAATATTTCTAGGATCATGCACAAATTCCTGTGAAGCTTTGTGGATGCATTCCTACCTGCGCTGTAGTGTGTTCATTTCCTTCTCTGCCATTGTCATTTCCCTTCATTCACTCTCCAGGCCTTTGGGCTGCGTCGAATAACATTGGCCAGCACTACTTCTTCTTGTGCGCCTTGTTTTTGCGCTTTTCGTTTCCACTTTGTTCCCCTTAAAGCTGGATAGAAACTAGTCCATGCAGTTTCACACTTGGGAGAACCTTTGTGCTTTAATGCATAGTCCCCAAGTAGACGAGAGGAGGGGGGGGGGGGGGTACTGTTGTAATGCAGCAATGATACACAGCGATATGCACAACATATAATACTGATTATCGCACCTTGTAAGCTAGTAGACAATGCTGTTTTGCCTTTGAGCAACCTTTGAGCAAGAACCCAGCAATAAGCTGGGTTCTTCTCTATCACGAATTGAATAAATAGATAAGTTGGCAAAGCACTACTCTTGCTCATTCATTGCAATTGTGTTTTCTTCACGCATGCAGCCTTGTACTGTAGTCTCACTTCTTCACACTTGTGCAGTGTTGCATGTAGAGACAGGCTCTGTGGAATTTTCCATACAAAGGGGTCCATGCAATGGGTGTATACAGTAACAGCTTCATTTAGGGGGACATTATAAAAATAGCCAGTGAACTCAACAGGGTAAGAGAAGTACATTACTCTGAGAGGACACATAACATGCTCTTGTTTTTGGCTCAGCACCAAACCCTTGGTACCCATCATAGATATGTACCCTTTTCAGAGAGACAAAAAAATTAAGTTTTGTCGGCACACCATCATGATGCCCAGCACCCACAACATAACGATTAATCAGAACAAGACGTGGCACAGACAAGACAGGCTTGCTATAATCTAGCTATATTTGCAAGAATTATACTTCATGAAGAATCAAGCCACCGAGTGGTGCCGATGCTTCTGTAGTCACATAAGAAAGCAGACAGTGGAGATCATTTCATTAATACAAAACAGTTTCCAGGAAGGTCACATTGCACCCAAGGCTGTTTTCAGGCACAGTACACACGAGCCACAATCAATATTTATGATGGACACGTTGCAGGGAAAAAGCCGTGCATGCATGGTCACTACAGGGGGAAGAACAAACGCGACTACCTGCCCAGATTGAACTTTATTTCAGCATTCAGAATGCAAGATATGTGTAGTGAGCTTTTCAAACGAATCAAATACTTGTAGGCAATTTAAACCACGAAAAAAATTAAGAAGTAAAAATAAAAAAAATGAATCAATGAGTGCAGGAAACCTGCCGTAAATAATAGGTGCATGTTATTGCCATTACGAAAAGCATTTTGTTTTTTGGCCGTCCATAAGACAATGAGGGAAATGTATATTGCAAAACAATGCCGCTGGTCAGCTGTTCACAGAATTTCACTTGACGTCTGAAGTGCTTACATGTGCAAACTGCCTGTCTTGAGACTGCAAAAGCTTATGAGATGCTATTTTCTGCATGTACCTTTGGTTTTTGATTGTAATGCACTTGAAAGAACTATACTACACTAAAATCCTGCCAGATGTATATTCATTGACATACCATTTGGTTTGAGAGGACCTGCGTCGTTTCGGAGCGCTGCGATTTTGGATTAAAAAAAATATATATTTTTCGAGACAGTGTTTCTTTATCCAGTTGTACCCAAGAGGATATAAAGAAGAAAGCTGGATAGTCAATATGATTTCATAGTTATAGAAGCAGAAATATAATGCGAACTGTAATGTGTGCTGGTGCTCGTAATGATATATGTGTAGGAAGTCCTCTTTTTAAAATATAGTTTTGCGCACAGAGAGTGCATTAACGACTGCTGACAGTGTTGAGACGAAGCATGCTTAACGTATGCTGTTTAATCACCCCACGAAACGTAATTATTTTTTTCTTGGACGAAAGCGCGTTTTCAAATATCTCTACATTTCTGACCATTATAAGCGTTTGAAAAGGGCGGTGAACAGTAATGTTTGAAACTGAAATGTATTATCTGTAACACAGTTCAGTTTACGTAGGGCATAAATACATAATAAAGTTATTTCGCCCCAGACTTTGTATTTCCAGGTACGGAAGCCAATGAAGTCAACTTTAAGCCAGGTGAGCCAATCGGCATCTGCTTTGACAGATCAGTTTTGCCTTGATTTTTAAGTGGAGATGTTGGGAAGATCGCGCCACATACTTATTGCTTTGATAAATGTGATAGTCGATCCACGCTGCCTTCATTCGGAGTCTTTTTCGTGGGACTGAGGATGCTCCTGAAGTTGTTTCATGCTGCTGATTACGACGGTGTAAAATATAAACATTGCATGGAATGCTTTTATTTATTTCCATATTGTTTGGTTGCTCATGAAGCCGACTTTAAAATTATGCTGGCTTGACCAACAGATTTTCCTGAATCTCGCAAAGCCTACAGAGGTAAAAAAAAAAGCACTTTATTGGGATCCACACCATCAAACAACTTGCCATCCAGCATCACATAGCGCTATATCTTCAGTATGAGATACCAAGCAGCCCCACTGATGCGTTGTTGTTCCAGCAGATTGACTCTCTGGTTCTTGATTAGGACCAGACGAAAGGAACAGAGGTTAACATTTGCGTACCGGATAAAGAACAACATGTTGGAGTGTGTTGTCATTGGAGATTTCGCGGAACGTCGCTCTGATGGTTGTCAGTGGCAACACGAACAGTGCAAAATCCTTTGCTGTAAAAGAAGTAATCGACCTGAATAATTTAAGGTGTTGGCTGGCTTTTATTACAAACCTAGGAGTATCACATACTTGGCACCTTTTCCAGCTCGCGCATATTTACCTGACTATCCCAAATTATTTTATGTTGTATCGATATTTCGTGTACGCTGAAAGTACAGTACGGTTCATTTTATAAATTCCAGCTTTCCAGTTGCACTCGTTCTTTGATGAGGCTCAGGACTTTTCCATAGCCGACGCAAACTTCAACGGTGTTCTTTTTTTTCTCTTGCATGTCAGTTTAAGAAGCTTTCTCCCGCTTACTAAGTCGAATCATTTAGGGGATGCTGTTTTCGTAGCACATACTGTCTCAATGCTGGCTTTTCTCACGTTGATATCACTTTCTCCAAGTTTATGGCCTATTCCAGAGCAAATTTAGCGACCTTGTCACCGTGTACTGCAGCGTTGGCCATTATTATGGCGGGCTAGAGCGTTAGGCCATCTTTATGATGCTTTAGTCGTTGCCGTACTTCATCGTGACGTTCGCGTAATCTTTGTAGTCGCTCAACAATTATCCCGGTTCGGATTTCAAAGCGATGAGCTTTTCCGTTATTTAAACTCGTGCTTGGCACATTTTAGCCTCAGTTGGTTATGCACCATTAAACCCAAAGCAACACACAATTTCATTTAACATCGTCGAAAAGCGTCCTAAATCGAGTGACTGCTGACATTAGTATTCCTTACACTCCTTAACATACATCTATACCTGAGAAAAAGTCAGTAGCATTGCGTTCCGCTACATACGACTAGATTCCAAAAACGTCCAGTTTCGCCGTTTTCAGTACTGAGATGTTAATGTGCATATTTCTCCTCTGGAGTCATTCCTTTCGATGTGCCTTCTAACGTATCGAGCTTCCTATATGTGTGCATGCCATATTGACCACGAGGAAGCGTTCTCCGCTTACGTGCAGTCGCTGGCTGCATGCCCAGAACTGAGACTGCGTCGAAACCCTGGACGGCTTGAGCAGGTGGCACTTCGTTCCTGGCCAATAATCCTCCTGATTGAATTGCACTGAGCACGCATCATCGCTAGAGCTCAGGTGCCATTGGCTGCCCCTTGTAACTATCTTTCCGCGATATGTGCGTACACACGCCTCCCAAAGGTGTTTGTTGAATCAAAGTCCATGGTAACAAAGTTCCGGATTTCTCGCAGCATTTCACTAGCACTCAGAAGTTTTTGCCATGATAGAATCGCCTAGGAGGATGTGGGAAAACACCTAGTCACATCATCGTAGTGTGAATATGTGCACGAGAGCTTACCATTCTCTCGTTGGACGAAGGTGTACGTCAATACACCGCAGGTGCTACACACAACTGCCTCCCCCAACCCCCTCACCCCGCCCCAAGAAAAAAAAAAGACAAGTTTGGAGCACTTAGACGTGAATACCCTTTAAACGCCTTTTTTCCGAAGCACGTACATGTGCGCAGTGCTTGTAGAGCAGGAACACAGCACATACGCAATGAAAAAAATTACAAGGGTTCAACGCTGGTGAACCAAATAATGAGCGAAAGCATTAGCTGCGGGTGACCGAGCGTTCTTCTTCTTCTCTTTTTCTTCTTCCTCAACCCACATATAAAGCCCCGCTTTAACCAACACGTATTACCGTGCCTGTGTGGCCTATAGCGGTGACGTGAATGCCAGGGTCCTAGCAGGCTGATCCTGCATAACCGTCCCTTGTGAAACGAGATACCCAAGTTGGCAGCTCCTGCCAGCCCACATATAAAGCCCCACTTTAACCAAGCCGTATGAACGTGCCTGACGTCATGTATCACGTCAGCACCGGCTGCACTCTAGCGCGCCACGCCGACAGCTTTTGTGTCACTTGGGGTGTGACGTCACGCGCTGCGCCATGGCTGCGACCATGCTACGCCGACCGCTTGAATTGGTAGCCCAACTCTCACCTTAGTGTCACGTGGGGTGTGACGTCACGCGTCACGTGGGTGCGACGCGCCACGCTGGAGGCTGGAGTGACGGACGGACGGATGGATGGATGGATGGATGGATGGATGGATGGATGGATGGATGGATGGATGG